>SJXO01007897.1:40316-70104 GCA_006408615.1 Connochaetes taurinus | reverse complement strand
ATCATTGAGTCAACAGTGAAAACCCATCACCAATATGATTTTTAGCTCTTAGAAAAGGCTCTGTATCTTAAGATGCTTTTAATCTTTGTGCCTCTCATGGCTGGGGGGCTGTAAGCAATTCACAAGCTGTAAGAGGTCCGGGGGAAAATGCTATGCAAGCTAGAGAGCTATCAGAGGGGGTTTGATCTGAAACATCCCTTTCAAATGCAGAAGACTAAAGCCCTAAGTTGACTTTTTCCAGAGAATATTAGAAGAGTGGAAAGGCAGAGTACAAAGGCCGGCAGATTTTTGGTTTTGGGGGTACATGCTCAGGAAATTCCAGGGGGAACCCCTGAAGCCTGATCACGTCCTTGCGTTTTGTCAGGCTTCCTTCCTCATGACCTTGTCATGGGTGGGATTCCTCATGCTGGCCCCTGGCATGTGGCCGCCTGTAAGCAATTCACAAGCTGTAAGAGGTCCGGGGGAAAATGCTATGCAAGCTAGAGAGCTATCAGAGGGGGTTTGATCTGAAACATCCCTTTCAAATGCAGAAGACTAAAGCCCTAAGTTGACTTTTTCCAGAGAATATTAGAAGAGTGGAAAGGCAGAGTACAAAGGCCGGCAGATTTTTGGTTTTGGGGGTACATGCTCAGGAAATTCCAGGGGGAACCCCTGAAGCCTGATCACGTCCTTGCGTTTTGTCAGGCTTCCTTCCTCATGACCTTGTCATGGGTGGGATTCCTCATGCTGGCCCCTGGCATGTGGCCGCCGCTGAGTTTTCCAAATTTGCTGGCATGTTGAGTGCAGCACTTTCACAGCATTATCTTTCAGGATTTGAAATAGCTCAACTGGAATTCCATCACCTCCACTAGCTTTGTTCATAGTGATGCTTTCTAAGGCCCACTTGACTTTACATTCCAGGATGTCTGGCTCTAGGTGAGTGATCATACCATCATGATTATCTGGGTCGTGAAGATCTTTTTTGTATATTTCTTCTGTGTATTCTTGCCATCTCTTCTTAATATCTTCTGCTTCTGTTAGGTCCATACCATTTCTGTCCTTTATTGAGCCCATCTTTGCATGAAATGTTCTCTTTATGTCTCTAATTTTCTTGAGGAGATCTCTAGTCTTTCCCATTCTGTTGTTTTCCTCTATTTCTTTGCATTGATCAGTGAGGAAGTCTTTCTTATCTCTTCTTGCTAGACTATCAGTTAGTTTTATATAACTTGAAACATAGTTGTCCTTTGGTTTATGGAAAAGAAACAACATTCTACTGTATAAATTTTCTTTTAAAATCTAAATTTTATCTTAACTACTGGACAGCTACAGATAGAAAAGACAGTAAGACTATTTAATAGAATGAAAAATTGTTTTCAGATTTCTATGCATAATTTTTCCTCTAGTTATATACAACTATTATATCTAGTATTAGCTTATATCAACACTGACTTTTCTAAATCACCATGTGCTGGTTAATACTATGTGTCAACATCACTGGGCCATGGAGTATTCAGATATCTATTGTTCTGGGTGTTTCTGCAAGGATGTTTTTGGATGAGATTAACAGTTAAATTGGTAGACTGAGTAAAGCAGATTGAACTCCCTAATTGATGAGCCTCATCCAATCAACTGAAGCTCAGAATAGAGGGAAAAGACTGACCTCATCCAAATAGAATTTTTCCACTCAACTGCCTTTAAGCTTCAACACTGGTTTTTGCTGTCTTTCTACTGAAACTAAAACACTGAAACATGAGCTTTCCCTGGGTCTTGAGCCTGCCAGTCTTAGGACTGGAACTATACCATTGACCCTCCTAGGTCTCAGTTAGCTCATTCACTCTGCTGATCTTGGGACTTGTCAGCTTCCATAAAATGTAGAGTCAATTATTTTATATATTTGTATGTAAAAGCTTCCCAGGTGACACAGTGGTAAAGAATTGGCTGCCAGTACAGAAGACACAAAAGGTGTGGGTTCAATCCCTAGGTTGGGAATATCACCTGGAGTAGGAAATACTGGAGTAGCAACCCACTCCAGTATTCTTGCCTTGGAAATCCCATGGACAGAGGAGCCTGGAGGGCTACAGTCCCTGGGTTCACAGAGTCGGAGTCGACTGAGCAACTGAGCAAGTAACCATATGCACCTATGTGTATATAGTGTGTGTGTTTGTGTATATATATATATATATATATATATATATGAGTGGAAGAGGGAGAAAGATGAGGGGCAGGGACATACAGAGAGAGATAATCAAACCAGAACCAATAGGATGAACAAGTATAGATTAGTTCCGCTGGAGGACCCTGACTAATATACTGTGCATTTGATAATATGACCAGCCTGTAACGTATGATCTGTAAGGAATTATGCAAGGAGTCATAGGTATTGCAAGACTGCCTCAAGAAGGAAGCTAGGAAAATATTACTTGATCTTTGATTTCAGGTAACCTGCATGAATTTTAGAAGCTTGAGATATCAGCATGGTTATTGTGGAGGAGCGAGAACAACATAGGCTCTGGCTAGAATTTGTAGTTTATTTATTTTTTAAATATAAATTAATTTTTTAAATTGGAGGTTAACAATATTGTATTGGTTTTTCCATACATCAACATGAATCCGCCATAGGTATACACGTGTTCCCCATCCTGAACCCCCCTCCGCCCTCCCCATACTATCCCTCTGGGTCATCTCAGTGCACCAGCCCCAAACATCCAGTGTAGTTTAACATGACTTTACATCTCAATTCTTTTTTTTTCTTCTTTTTTTACAATTAATTTTTATTGGAATAAAGTTGCTTTTCAATGTGGTATTATTTTTCTGCTGTACAGCAAAGTGAATCAGTTATACATATACATATATGCACTCTTTTTAAAGATTTTCTTCAAATTTAGATCACCACAAAGCATTTAGTGGAATTCCCTGTGCTATACAGTAGGTACTGATTAGTTATCTATTTTATGCACTCATTTCACATGCTAGTAAAGTAATGCTCAAAATTCTCCAAGCTAGGCTTCAGCAATACGTGAACTGTGAACTCCCTGATGTTCAAGCTGGTTTTAGAAAAGGCAGAGGAACCAGAGATCAAATTGCCAACATCCTGTGGATCATGGAAAAAGCGAGAGAGTTCCAGAAAAACATCTATTTCTGCTTTATTGACTATGCCAAAGCCTTTGACTGTGTGGATCACAATAAACAGTGGAAAATTCTGAAAGAGATGGGAATACCAGACGACCTAACCTGCCTCTTGAGAAATCTGTATGCAGGTCAGGAAGCAACAGTTAGAACTGGACATGGAACAACAGACTGTTTCCAAATAGGAAAAGGAGTACGTCAAGGCTGTATATTGTCACCCTGCTTATTTAACTTCTATGCAGAGTACATCATGAGAAACGCTGGACTGGAAGAAACACAAGCTGGAATCATGATTGCCAGGAGAAATATCAATAACCTCAGATATGCAGATGACACCACCCTTATGGCAGAAAGTGAAGAGGAGCTAAAAAGCCTCTTGATGAGAGTGAAAGAGGAGAGTGAAAAAGTTGGCTTAAAGCTCAACATTCAGAAAACGAAGATCATGGCATCTGGTCCCATCACTTCATGGGAAATAGACGGGGAAACAGTGGAAACAGTCTTGAGCGCCAAAGAATTGATGCTTTTGAACTGTGGTGTTGGAGAAGACTCTTGAGAGTCCCTTGGACTGCAAGGAGATCCAACCAGTCCATTCTGAAGGAGATCAGCCCTGGGATTTCTTTGGAAGGAATGATGCTGAAGCTGAAACTCCAGTACTTTGGCCACCTCATGCGAAGAGTTGACTCATTGGAAAAGACCCTGATGCTGGGAAGGATTGGGGGCAGGAGGAGAAGGGGACGACAGAGGATGAGATGGCTGGATGGCATCACTGACTCGATGGACATGAATCTGAGTGAACTCCGGGAGATGGTGATGAACAGGGAGGCCTGGCGTGCTGCGATTCATGGGGTCGCAAAGAGTCGGACACGACTGAGGGACTGAACTGACTGAAGTAACTGAGTGTATATATGTCAATCCCAGTTCATCCCACCCCTCTCCTTCACTGGCATTCATAATTTGTTCTCTATGTTTTTGTCTCTATTTCTGCTTTAAAAATAAGTTCATCTGTACTGTTTTTCCGAGGTCCCACATATAAGTATTAGTATACAATATCTTTTTCCTCTTTTTAACTTACTTCACTCTGTATAACTTACTTCACTCTATTGGTTTGTCTGCATCTCTGCAAATGGCATTATTTCATTCATTTCTATGGCTTAGTAATATACTAGTGTATATATGTGCAATATCTTCCTTATCCATTTCTCTATTGGACATATAGGTTGCTTCCATGTTCTGACTCTTGTAAATAGTGCTGAAATGAACATCTGGATTGCATGTATCCTTTTGAATTATGGTTTTCTCTGGGTATATACCCAGGAGTGGGATTTCTGGGTCATATGGCAACTCTATTTTTAGTTTTTTAGGAAACATCCATACCATTTTGCATAGTGACTACTCCAATTTACATTCCCAGAAATATTGTAGGAAAATTCCCTTTTCTCCACTCCCTCGCCACCATTTATTGTTTGTGGACTTTATGATAATGACATTTGTGACCAGTATGAGATGATACCTCATTGTAGTTTTGATTTGCTATGTCTCAATTCTTAAAGCAAGCTCGCAAGGTTAATTGCTCAGTTAATCTCTAGAATGTCCAATAATAAGCTTCTCATCAATGGCTTCACAATATGAAAAACTGAGGATCTATTTAATATCAATTTTGGCAAACATTTGGAATGAATTGAAAGGGCTTTACAAATAAAACACATTTAGGAATAAGGTGGTAATCCTATGCCTAGAAATGTACATCAACAATATTTTATAATACTAAGTCCAGGGAGAATTGCAGCAGTGAATGAGGCATCCCAAAAGGATTCCAGCAGGACACTATATGGAATATTTTGCTGTTGGGACTATAAAAGGCTGATGCAGAGGAAAGGAGTGAGTCAGGGTTCTGGCCTTCAAGAGAGGCACTAGGGACATGAGGGAACAGCAAATATTTCTACTCTGAAGGGGTAAAAGAGTAAGATATGAAAATGAAATAGAGGGTGAAAGGAAGTGATGAGGGCTTGCATCCTACTTGGAAGAAATGATTTTCCCTCAAACTTACACTTGGGACAGTGAAGGGGGTAGCCCAATTTTCTAGCCTGGGATATTGTAGTGAAGTGGGAGTCAGAGGCAGATAGTTGGGCTTCCCTGGTGGTTCTGATGGTAAAGAATCTGTCCACAATGTGGGAGATCCAGGTTCAATCCATGGGTAAGGAAGATCCCCTGGAGAAGGGAATGGCAATCCACTCCAGTGTTCTTGCCTGGAGAATCTCGTGGACAGAGGAGCCTGGCGGGCAACAGTCCATGAGGTCACAAAGAGTTGGACACAGCTGAGCAACTAGCACTTTCATCTACTTCACTTTCACTTTGGGGGCATTGGACACACTTGTTTTTTATTCCCTGGGCTTTTTGTGACCCAGTGAGGTTTCTATATACAGACATACCAAAAAGATTCCACTCACCATTTTTTTGAGTCATGACATTATGTACCTAGTTTAGAAAGAACTCAGCCTTTCTGATTTACTAGTTTTAGTAATTGAAACTTTGTAAATTGATTTTTCCAGAGGACTTTGCTTTCTAACATGATTGGTTTTAGGTTGATAATATTTTTTAACATATCAATTTACTTTGGAATTTTGCAAGTACAAGAGATGTCTTTTAACTTTTAGTTCAGTCACTTTTCCTGGAGCCTTGGGTGAAAGAAATTTTTAAAACATTTCATATAATATAGAAATAAGACTGTCATTATGCTTACTGTGCAATAATATTTTATTTCTCTCTCCACACTTGTCTTAACTTAATTCAGATTTGTTTTAGCAATTCTCTGCCTGATATGACATAAATTTTCCCTAAATGCCATGCAAAATGTGTGGTGGTGCAGTGGGAGTGAGAGGCAGATAGTTGTCATAAACAACAGTAAGAACAAAAGCACTTAGGAACATAGAATTGCTTATTTTTAATTTAGCCTCAAGCATCCTCTTATAAATAAAACAACATCAATGCCAAAATGTGTAAGAGGATATAATCTCACAATTTAAAAAATTAAACAGTAAATGTAAATTATGTAATTATTTTGTATCTTCCTCTTAATTCTCTGTGATTTGATGAAAATGTTGTCACAGACTAGTGATTTTTCAAGATTATATTGGAAAACACTCTCTTAAAGAATAATATTGACACTCAGAATCATGCCATTATCACAGACATTGAAAGGAGATACATTCCTGTTCTTCCTAGAAGTAACTAGGGCTTCTCTGGTGGCTCAAATGGTAAAGAATCTGCCTTCAGTGTGGGATACCTGGGTTTGATCTTGTTCAGGAAGATCCTCTGGAAAGGGTAATGGCTACCCACACGAGCCTTCTTGCTTAGAGAATTCCATGGACAGAGGAATATGGCAGGTTACAGTCCATGGGATCACAGTCAGACAAAACTGAGTGACTTTCACTTAGCTCATCTCAGAATGAATGAGCTAAATTTAGAGAAAAATGGCTCAGTGAAATTTTTGGAGCCAACTTACTGTTAAACCTAGTCTGCAGTTTTAATGAAAGTCATGATTCTATATACTATACATACTGTAGTTTAAGATTGCCATCTGTAGCTTGTTGAATAGAATGAGAAAATAACACTGCTAAGAAAATATTTTCACAGCTGTTATATTTTAGAACATGCCTAAACATGCATTAATTTAAATATTTTTTAATATTTAAGATTTTAAAACATTAAACTGCACCTTAAATTGTCTTAAGTTTTTTCTGTGATTATGTAGTTGTAATTTGTCACATAGTTGATGTTCACTAAATAATATCTCATAATATCTTCTCTGAGCCTGACATGTTTTAAATAATTTATTAGCAAGATTCCATTATCATTAATCAAATGTAAATTCAATACAGCTTGTTCATCACATATGTTTCATAAAGGCTGTATGTTGCTAACTTGACTTAACTTGAGCATAGATGCAGGCCTTTGGATACATGGAGCGGGTATCTCTTTTTTCATATTTTAAATGCAGATTGTTAGTACTTCACGAGCTGTATAACTTCAATCATGAGTATTTGTTTCGCAGCATGAACAGATTTGTATATAAAACTACAGTGGTCTTTTTTTTAAAATTACTTTTCAAATTTCATGATACCTTAAATACATTTACATCTCTATCAGTTATTGAGTTTCCATTTGCCTCATTTGGGCCACATTTTATTATGCCTTGTACTTGCAAATCAAATAATTTCAGTCTTTGTGATTTTTTTTTTTTAATATAAGAGTTACCAGGTACTGTCTGTGATATTGTATGTATGTATCAGTATCTAAAATTTCTGTCTAAAATTGGCACAGGTAAGAACTGAAGAAAGAGGTTATATAATGCAGTTGAAGTTCTCAGTCATTAGATGTTTGTTAGGGATCTACTATGTGCAAGACACAAGAGCAATAATAACAGAGCGATGTGGACCTGTTAAGTATTTTTTGAAATATGGCTGAAATGCAGCTTCAGTTCAGTTCAGTTCAGTCACTCAGTCGTGTCTGACTCTTTGTGACCCCATGAATCGCAGCACGCCAGGCCTCCCTGTTCATCACCAACTCCCGGAGTTCACTCAGACTCATGTCTATCGAGTCAACGATGCCATCCAGCCATCTCATCCTCTGTCGTCCCCTTCTCCTCCTGCCCCCAATCCCTCCCAGCATCAGAGTCTTTTCCAATGAGTCAACTCTTCGCATGAGGTGGCCAAAATACTGGAGTTTCAGCTTCAACATCATTCCTTCCAAAGAAATCCCAGGGCTGATCTCCTTCAGAATGGACTGGCTGGATCTCCTTGCAGTCCAAGGGACTCTCAAGAGTCTTCTCCAACACCACAGTTCAAAAGCATCAATTTTTCGGCGCTCAACTTTCTTCACAGTCCAACTCTCACATCCATACACAACCACAGGAAAAACCGTAGCCTTGACTAGACGGGCCTTAGTCGGCAACGTAATGTCTCTGCTTTTGAATATGCTATCTAGATTGGTCATAACTTTTCTTCCAAGGAGTAAGCGTCTTTTAATTTCATGGCTGCAGTCACCATCTGCAGTGATTTTGGAGCCCCCCAAAATAAAGTCTGACACTATTTCCATTGTTTCTCCATCTATTACCCATGAAGTGATGGGACCGGATTCCATGATCTTCAATTTCTGAATGTTGAGCTTTATGTTGAAATGCAGCTTATTATAGGTTAATTATTTTTAATGCAAATATTAGCGGTATACAATACACTTTAGTGCCTTTTCCTTACAAATTCAGCCAGTGAGAAGTAAGACCTCTTTGAATTTAGAGATGACTGTATACAGACAGCAGAAACAAGACCAGGACCTAACTGGCTCAGATCATGAACTCCTTATTGAAAAATTCAGACTTAATTTGAAGAAAGTAGGGAAAACCACTAGACCATTCAGATATGACCTAAATCAAATCCCTTATGATTATACAGTAGAAGTGACAAATAGATTCAAGGGATTAGATCTGATAGAGTGCCTGAAGAACTATGGCAGAGGTTCATGACATTGTACAGAAGGCAATGATCAAGACCATCCTCAAGAAAAAGAAATGCAAAAAAGACAAAATGGTTATCTGAGGAGGGCTTACAAATAGCTGAGAAAAGAAGAGAAGCGAAAGACAAAGGAGAAAAGGAAAGATATACCCATTTGAATGCAGAGTTCCAAAGAATATCAAGGAGAGATAAGAAAGCCTTGCTCAGTGATCACTGCAAAGAAATAGAGGAAAACAACAGAATGGAAAAGACCAGAGATCTCTTCAAGAAAACTAGAGATACCAAGGGAACATTAAAAAAAAAAAAGATGGATACAGAAAGGTAAAGGACAGAAATGGTATGGACCTAACAGAATCAGAAGATACTAAGAAGAGGTGGCAAGAATAAGCAGAAGAACTATACAAAAAATGATCTTCATGACCCAGATAACCACGATAATGTGATCACTCACCTAGAGCCAGACATCCTGGAATTCAAAGTCAAGTGGGCCTTAGGAAGCGTCATTAGGAACAAAGCTAGTGGAGGTGATAGAATTCCAGTAGAACTGTTTCAGATCCTAAAAGTTGATGCTGTGAAAGTGCTCCACTCAATATGCTAACAAATTTGGAAAACTCAGCAGTGGCCACAGGACTGGAAAAGGTCAGTTTTCATTCCAATCTCAAAGGAAGGCAATGCTAAAGAATGTTCCAACTACTACACAATTGCATTCATCTCACATGTTAGCAAATAACGCTCAAAATTCTCCAAGCCAGGCTTCAAGAGCATGTGAATCGTGAACTTCCAGATTTTCAAGTTGGATCTAGAACAGTCAAAGGAACCAAAGATCAAATTGCCAACATCCAATTGAAAAAGCAAGAAAGTTGCAGAAAAACATCTGCTGCTGCTTAATTGACTATGTCAAAGCCTTTGACTGTTTGGATCACAACAAACTGGAAAATTCTTAAAGGTATGGGAATACCAAGCCACCTGTCCTTCCTCCTGAGTAATCTGTATGCAAGTCAAGAAGCAACAGTTAGAATTGGATGTGGAACAACACACTGGTTCTGAAGGGGAAATGAGTACCTCAAGGCTGCTTATTGTCACCCTGTATTTAACTTATATGCAGAGTACATCATAGGAAATGCCAGACAAGATGAAGCACAAACTGGAATCAAGACTCCTGGGAGAAATATCAATATTTCTGACACAACCCTTTGGAAGAAAGTGATGAAGTGCTAAAGAGCCTCTTGAGGAAAGTGAAAGAGGAGAGTGAAAATGTTGGCTTAATGTTGACTCCATGGACTGCTGCATGCCAGCATTCAGAAAACTAAGATCTTGGCATCTGGTCCCATCAGTTCAGTTCAGTTCAGTCACTCAGTCGTGTCCGACTCTTTGTGACCCCATGAATCGCAGCATGCCAGGCCTCCCTGTCCATCACCAACTCCCGGAGTTCACTCAGACTCACGTCCATTGAGTCCATGATGCCATCCAGCCATCTCATCCTCTGTCGTCCCCTTCTCCTCCTGCCCCCAATCCCTCCCAGCATCAGAGTCTTTTCCAATGAGTCAACTCTTCACATTAGGCCAAAGTACTGGAGTTTCAACTTCAGCATCATTCCTTCCAAATAAATCCCAGGGCTGATCTCCTTTAGAATGGACTGATTGGATCTCCTTCATGCCAAATTGATGGGGAAACAATGGAAACAATGAGATAAGTTTTTTTTTGGGGGGGGGGTGGGGANACTCTTCACATTAGGCCAAAGTACTGGAGTTTCAACTTCAGCATCATTCCTTCCAAATAAATCCCAGGGCTGATCTCCTTTAGAATGGACTGATTGGATCTCCTTCATGCCAAATTGATGGGGAAACAATGGAAACAATGAGATAAGTTTTTTGGGGGGGGGGGGGGGGGGAGGGGAGGCGCTCCAAAATCACTGCAGACGGTGACTGCAGCCATGAAATTAAACAATGTTTGCTCCTGGAAGAAAAGCTTTGACCAACCTAGACAGCATATTCAAAAGCAGAGACATTACTTTTACAACAAAGGTCCATCTAGTCCAAGCTAAGGTTTTTCTAGGAATCATGTATGGATGTGAGAGTTGGACTATAAAGAAAGCTGAGTGCCAAATTATTGGTGCTTTTGAACTGTGGTGTTGGAGAAGACTCTTGAGAGTCCCTTGGACTGAAAGGAGATCCAACCAGTCCATCCTAAAGGAAGTCAGTCCTGAATATTTATTGGAAGGACTGATGCTGTAGATGAAGCTCCAATACTTTGGCCACCTGATGTGAAGAACTGACTCATTAGAAAAGACCCTGATGCTGGAAAATATTGAAGGTGGGAGAAGAATGGGACAACAGAGGATGAGATGATTAGATGGCATCATCAGCTCGATAGACATGAGCTTGAGTAAGCTTCAGGATTTGGTGATGGACAGGGAAGCCTGCCGTGCTGCAGTCCATGGGGTTACAAAGGGTCAGACATGACTGAACTATTGAACTGAACTGAACTGAACTGAATTTAGACCTCTGTTTGTAAACTGATAGTATAGAATGTTACTTGCAAAAACTCTGAAATATGTGGTGCACACGGCAGTGCTTCATGAATGAATTTCTTAGTTTTTATAATGCATCATGTTTTTCAAAGTTTTTTTTTGTTTAAAACATTTTATAATGTAAAAAAAAGTACATTGTTCAAATTAGGTTAGCCAAAAAAAATTTCAAACAGTATGTCAATCAAAATGGAATATGAAAAATATTTCAAACTTCAAAAGTCTCAATTTGATGATATGGGGTGGGAGGTGGGAGGGGGGTTCAGGTTTGGGAACTCAGATACACCCATAGTGGATTCATGTCAATGTATGGCAAAATCAATACAACATTGTAAAGCAAAATAAAGTAAAAATAAATAAATAAAGATAAAAAATAAAAAAATAGAGTAATATATATTTTTTCTACTACACAGTTCAGTTCAGTTCAATCGCTCAGTCGTGTCCGACTCTTTGCGACCCCATGAATCACAGCACGCCAGGCCTCCCTGTTCATCACCAACTCCTGGAGTTCACTCAGACTCACGTCCATTGAGTCCATGATGCCATCCAGCCATCTCATCCTCTGTCGTCCCCTTCTCCTCCTGCCCTCAATCCCTCCCAGCATCAGAGTCTTTTCCAATGAGTCAATCTTCGCATGAGGTGGCCAAAGTACTGGAGTTTCAGCTTCAGCATCATTCCTTCCAAAGAAATCCCAGGGCTGATCTTCAGAATGGACTGGTTGGATCTCCTTGCAGTCCAAGGGACTCTCAAGAGTCTTCTCCAACACCACAGTTCAAAAGCATCTGCTACACAAATGAACTGAAATTTCAGAAAATTTGGTATATATATATTTGCTGTCAGGATTAATATATTGAAATAGATACTGTAAAATGCCTCTCAGATTCTTCCAGCTTCCTAGAGCTTGACTGCTAAAGGTTCAAAGCTGAGGCCATCTCTAGAAATTGCCTTTCTCCAATATTTTATCCATATCTTGGGAACAGCCTACTTCTAATAACTGATCAATTTGTATAGAGTCCCAGCGCCCTTATCTCAAGTCATGTTATGTTTGAAGAATTGTCTCAGTTTCAGATTTTCCTAAGGGATGAATTGAGGCCCTTGTTCCAACTCTATCTCAGTTTAAACTGCCCTGCCCCTAGCCCACTCATTACTGCTACTTTAATTCTCTTATAATATTGATAAACAGTGTTGATAACATTATATTCATTAAACTAATGGTGAACAAGCCTGATTCCCTAGTACACTTCTTTGGTTCTGGAGGCAGCATTGTCCATATTTGGGAATACTTTTGATGTTCAGTCACTCAATCATATCCCATGGACTCTCTGTGACTCCATGGACTGCTGCATGCCAGGCCTCCCTGTCTCTCACCACCTCCCAGAGCTTGCTCAAACTAATGTCTATTGAAACAGTGATGCCACACCCTCTCATCCTCTGTCATCCCTATCTCCTCCTGCCTTCAATCTTTCCCATAATCAGGGTCTTTTCTAAAGAGTTGATTCTTTGCATCAGGTGGCCAAAAAGTATTGGAGCTTCAGCTTCAGCATCAGTCTTTCCAATGAATAGTCAGGACTGATTTCCTTTATCCGTTTTGATCCGTTTGATCTCCTTACCCATTATATGAATCCCTTGAATTTACTTGCATATATTCTCTTACGGTTTGTGGTTTGGTGTGTGTTTTTAAGAGATGACTATTTGGAGCAGTTTTGGCTTCACAGCAAAATTGTACAAAAAATACAGAGTTACAATGAAATCCGTGTTCCCACACCTGTACAGTTTCTCCCACTATAAAATCGACCACCACAGTGGTACATTAGTTAAAATCAGAGGGCTTACATAGGCATAGCATTATCACTCAAAATCCCTAGTTTATATTAGGATTCACCCTGATATTGTACATTCTGTGATTTTGAACAAGTATAAATATGTATCCACCATTGAAATATCATACAACATAGTTTTATGATATTAAAAATTCTCTGTATTTTGCCTACTCATTGTTTCTTCGTATCTAAACACTGGCCAAGACTTGTTGCTCAGTCACTCAGTCTTGTCCAACTCCTGGTCAGCCCATGGACTGTAGCATGCCAGGCTTCCTTGTCCTTCATCTCCTGGAGCTTACTCAAACTTATGTCCATTGAGTCAGTGATGCCATCTAACCATCTCATCCTCTGTTGTCCCCTTCTCTTCCTGCCTTCAATCTTTCCCAGCATCAAGGTATTTTCTAATGAGTTGGCTCTTTGCATCAGGTGGCCAAAGTATTGGGGCTTCAGCTTCAGTATCAGTCCTTTCAATGAATAATTAGGATTAATATTCAGGATTGATTGACTGGCTTGATCTCTTTGCAGTCTAAGGGACTCTCAAGAATCTTCTCGAACACCACAGTTTGAAAGCATCAATTCTTTTGGCGTTCAGCCTTCTTTATGTTCCAAATCTCACATCCATACATGATTACTGGAAAAACCATAGCTTTGACTATACGGACCTGTGTTGGCAAAGTAATGTGTCTGCTATTTAATATTCTGTCTAGGTTTGTGATAGCTTTTCTTCTAAGGAGCAAGTGTCTTTTAATTCCATGGTTGCGATCATCATCTGCAGTGATTTTGGAGCCCCTTCAAAAAACTCTGTCACAGTTTCCACTGTTTCCCCATCTATTTGCCATGAAGTGATGGGACTGGATGCCATGAGCTTAGTTTTTTGAATGTTGAGTTTTCAGCCAACATTTTTAGTCTCCTCTTTCAACTTCATGAAGAGGCTCTTTACTTCCTCTGCTTTCTGCCATAAGGGTGGTGTCATCTGCATATCTGAAGTTATTGATAATTCTCCCAGCAATCTTGATTCCAGCTGGTACTTCACCCAGCATGGCATTTCTTATGATGTACTCTGCATTGAAGGTAAATAAGCAAAGTGACAATATACAGCCTTGACATAGTCCTTACCCAATTATGAACCAATCCCTTGTTCCATGTCCTGTTCTAACTTGCTTCTTGACCTGCATACAGATTTCTCAGGAGGCAAGAAACGTCATCTGGTATTCCCGTCTCTTGAAATATTTCCACAGTTTATTGTCAAAGGCTTTTGCATAGTCAAGGAAGCAGAAGTAGATCTTTTTCTGGAATTATCTTGCTTTTTCTATGCTCCAATGGATGTTGGCAATTTGAACCCTGAGTCCTGTACCTTTTCTAAAAGCAGTTTGAACATCTGGAAATTCTCGGTTCACATACTGTTGAAGCCTAGATTGGAGAATTTGGGGCATTACTTCTCTAGCATGTGAAATAAATGCAATTGTGCTGTAGTTTGAACATTCTTTGGCATTGCCGTTCTTTGGGGTTAGGATGAAAAGTGACTTTTTTCCAGTTCTGTGGCCTTTGCTGAGTTTACCAAATTTGCTGGCATATTGAGTGCAGCACTTTCACAGCACCAAGTTTTAGGGTGTGGAATAGCTCAGTTGGGATTCAGTCACCTCCACTAGCTTTGTCCCTAGTGATGCTTCCTAAGGGTCACTTGACTTCGAATTCCAGGATGTCTGGCTCTAGGCAAGTGCTCACACCATCGTGGTTATCTGGGTCATGGAGATCTTTTTTATATGGTTCTGTGTATTCTTGCCACCTCTTCTTAGTATCTTCTGATTCTGTTAGATCCATACCATTTTTGTCCTTTATTGTGCCCATCTTTGCGTGAGATACTCCCTTGGTATCTCTAATTCTCTTGAAGACATCTCTAGTCTTTCCCATTCTATTGTTTCCCTCTATTTCTTTGTACTGATCACCGAGGAAGGCTTTCTCCTTGCTATTGTTTGGAATTCTGCATTCAGATGGGTACATGCTTCCTTTTCTCCTTTACGTTTAGCTTCTCTTTTCTCAGCCATTTTTAAGGCATCGTCAGACAACCATTTTTCTTTTTTACATTTCTTTTCTTGAGGACGCTCTTGATCACTGTCTCCTGTACAATGTCACAAACCTCTGTCCATAGTTCTTCAGGCACTCTATCAGATCTAATCCCTTTAATCTATTTGTCTCTTCCACTATGATCATAAGGGATTTGATTTGGGTCATAGCTGAATGTTTTCCCTACCTTCTTCAATTTAAGTCTGAATTTTTCAAGAAGGAGTTCATGATCTGAGCCACAGTCAACTCCCAGTTTTGTTTTCGCTGACTGTATAGAGGTTCTCCATCTTTGACTGCCAAAGATATAATCAGTCTGATTTCAGTATGGACCATCTGGTGATGTCCATATGTAAAGTCATCTCTTGTGTTGTTGGAAGAGAGTGTTTACTATTATCAGTGTGTTCTCTTGGCAAATCTCTGTTTGCCATTTCCCTGCTTCATTTTGTACTGCAAAGCCAAAATATGCCCATTACTCCAGGTGTCTCCTGGCTTCTACTTTTGCAGCTAGTCCCCTATGATGAAAAGGACATCATTTTTTTGTGTGTTAGTTCAGATAGTCTTGTTGGTTTACATAGAACCATTCAACATCTGCTTCTTCAGCATTAGCGGTTGGGGCATAGACTTGGATTACTTTGATACTGAATGATTTGCCTTGTAAATGAACTGAGATCATTCAATCATTTTTGAGATGCTCCCAAATACTGCATTTTGGACTCTTTGGGGCTACTCCATTTCTTCCAAGGGATTCTTGCCCACAGTAGTAGATATAATAGTCACCTGAAGTAAATCGCCCATTTTGGTCCATTTTAGTTCAGTGATTCCTGAAATGTCAATGTTCACTCTTGTCATCTCCTGTTTGACCACTTCCAATTTACCTTGATTCAGGGACCTAACATTCCAGGTTCCTATGCAATATTATTCTTTACAGCATTGGACTTTTCTTTCACCACCAGAGACATCCACAACTGGGTATTCCTTCTGTGTCAGCTCAGCCTCTTCCTTCTGGAGCTGTTTCTCCTCTCTTCTCCAGTAGAATATTGGACACCTACTGACCTGGGGAGTTCATCTTTCATTGTCATATCTTTTTTTATTTTCATACTGTTCATGGGATTCTCAAGACAAGAATGCTGAAGTGGTTTCCCTTTCCCTTCTCCAGTGGATCATGTTTTGTCAGAGCTCTCCACCATGATGTCGTTTCCTTGAGTGGCCCTACACAGCATGGCTCATAGTTTCATTGAGTTAGAGAAGTCTGTGGTCTATGTGATCAGTTTGTTTAGTTTACTGATTAAAATGGAAATCTGTCATCTTTCTTTGGGGCCCAGATAAGGAATGGCTAAGCAACAGATTCTAGCTGCAAAGCAAGTGGTCCTGTTGCTGAGTTACCCAAACAAATAGATACTAAGGAATTAGATATATTTGTGGTAGAAAGACAGCAGAGATTTATGTACCATTCACAGATGGTACTCATACAACCTCAGCCATGAGAAAAATATTGACCATGGGACACAAATGAACATACAGCCATACCAGACTTTCTGAGTTGCAGCCATGAAATTAAAAGACGCTTACTCCTTGGAAGAAAAGCTACGACCAACCTAGATAGCACATTCAAAAGCAGAGACATTACTTTGCCGACTAAGGTCCATCTGGTCAAGGCTATGGTTTTTCCAGTAGTCATGTATAGATGTGAGAGTTGGACTGTGAAGAAAGCTGAGCGCCGAAGAATTGATGCTTTTGAACTGTGGTGTTGGAGAAGACTCTTGAGAGTCCCTTGGACTGCAAGGAGATCCAACCAGTCCATTCTGAAGGAGATCAGCCCTGGGATTTCTTTGGAGGGAATGATGCTAAAGCTGAAACTCCAGTACTTTGGCCACCTCATGCAAAGAGTTGACTCACTGGAAAAGATTCTGATGCTGGGAGGGATTGGGGGCAGGATGAGAAGGGGATGACTGAGGATGAGATGGTTGGATGGCATCACTGACTCGATGGACGTGAGTCTGAGTGAACTCCAGGAGTTGGTGATGGACAGAGAGGCCTGGCGTGCTGCAATTCATGGGGTCTCAATGAGTCAGACACGACTGAGTGACTGAACTGAACTGAACTGAACTCTGTGACCCAATAGCAAGTCACATGGTTCTGAAAACTGAAGGAGTATGTTTGGAATTAAGCAAGATCAGATTAGGAGTATAAGTAATTTGCATTAAGTCACTCAGACTTCTAGTTTCTCCATTACTAATACACTATCTCCTGTCCTTAACTCTCCCCTCTAGCTAGCACTGAAGAGCCTGTAAAGAGTTTGAGATACCAAAAAGTTATTCTACATAACATTATAGTATAACAAGGGACTCAAGGAATGTAGGGTATGCAATAATAGAAAAATGGAAGCACAAGTGAGGAGCTAGGTTGGAGACTATATCCTCTTTAGATGAAACACCATTTGGAACAATATACACATTAAATCATTATATGGTGTCGGCCCTCATTAACTAGAATCAATAAAGTTTAGAAACAAGAGGTAAAAGTGGCAGTGGGTCTGCTTGTCCTCACTCCCAGTGATTCACTTTAGAAATGTATGCTTCCCATCCCCACAACTCTAGTCCTTTAAGATCTGGAGGTCTAGGTTCCCCATGAGGGTGTACTTCAACCAGCGTCCACAGTCAGTGTCCTATTAAAATGTATGCTAGGACTACCATGTGACATCAGTTTCTTAATGCTAAGAAAGGAGTGGGTATCCTGGCAATGGTAATTTATTTGATCATTGGAAGAAGGCAGTCACAGTTATGATGGTAAATGATAGTTTAAAGAAAAAATATGTTTGACACCAAGGTGATCCATTGGGTCATATGTTGGATATCTCCACAACTTTTTAAAGTAATTTTATTGAGATATAATGACCATACTATTCACTTATTCAAGCTATAATTCAATGGTTTTGGTGTATTACATCATTATTTTTCATTGTAACTATGTGTGCATTTTCAGTCACTCAGCTGTGTTTGATTCTTTACAACCCTGCCTACGGTAGCCAGCCAAGTTCCTCTGTCCCTGGGATTTTCCAGGCATGAATACCAGAGTGGGTTGTCATTTCCTTCTCCAGAGGATATTCCGGACCCAGACATTGAACCCGCATCTCCTACATTTTCAGGCAGATTCTTTACCATTGAGCCATCTGGGAAACCTAATTGTAATTATACATACATATGTGAATATATATAACTATACATACATATATATAATTATACATACATCAGTTCAGTTCTGTTCAGTTCAGTCACTCTGTTGTTTCCAACACTTTGCACCCCCACAGATTGCAGCATGCCAGTCCTTCCTGTCCATCACCAAATCCTGGAGTTGTCCATTGAGTCAGTTTTGCCATCCAACCATCTCATCCTTGGTCATCCCCTTTTCCTACACCTTCAAACTTTTTCAGCGTCAAGGTCTTTTCAAATGAATAGTTCTTCGCATCAGGTGGCCAAAATATTGGAGTTTCAGCTTCAACATCAGTCCTTCCAATGAAAAATCAAGACTGATTTCCTTAAGGATGAACTGGTTGGATCTCTTTGCAGTCCAGTGAACTCTCAAGAGTCTTCTCCAACACCACAGTTCAAAAGCATCAATTCTTTGGTGCTCAGCTTTCTTTATAGTCCAACTCTCACATCCATACATGACTACTGGAAAAACAATAGCCTTGATTAGACGGACCTTTGTTGGCTAGTAATGTGTCTATTTTTTTAATACACTGTCTAGTTTGGTCATAACTTTCCTTCCAAGGAGTAAGCTTCTTTTAATTTCATGGCTGCAGTCACCATCTGCAGTGATTTTGAAGCCCCCCAAAATAGTCTGTCACTGTTTTCACTGTTTTGCCATCTATTTGCCATGAAGTGATGGAAACAGATACCATGATCTTCGTTTTCTGAATGTTGAGCTTTAAGCCAACTTTTTCACTCTCCTCTTTCACTTTCATCAAGAGGCTTTTTAGTTATTCTTCATTTTTCTGCCATAAGGGCGGTGTCATCTGCATATCTGAGGTTATTGATATTTCTCCCGGCAATCTTGATTCCAGCTTGTGCTTTTTCCAGCCCAGCGTTTTTCATGATGTAGTCTGCATAGAAGTTAAATAAGCAGGGTGACAATATACAGCCTTGATATGCTCCTTTTCCTATTTGGAACCAGTCCATTGTTCCATGTCCAGTTCTAACTATTGCTTCCTGACTTGCATACAGATTTCTCAAGAGGCAGGTCAGGTGGTCTGGTATTCCCATCTCTTTCAGAATTTTCCACAGTTTGTGGTGATCCACACAATCAAAGGCTTTAGCATATGATTATACATACATATATAGTTATATATTTATATTCACATATATATATAATTATCAGATTAGATTCAGTGTCATTCACAATGCTCTGCCAGCTCACCACTCTCTGTTTCAAAAACTTCGGTATTTCCACCCCCAAATTCTGTTAAGCCATTTTGCAAATTTCCATTTCTGCCCACCCCCACATACCCACTCTCCATATCTAGTCTCCTTTCTATCTCTATGAACTTGCCTAAATATTTCATATAATTGTAATCACACAATATTTGTCCCTTTTTGTCTAGTTTATTTTAGTTAGTGTAATGTTTTCAAGGTCCATTCATGTTGCAGCATCCCTTTTAATGTCTTAGTGATGTTCAAAAAATATATGGTATATACATTTTGATTATTCATTAATCAATTAAAAAATACTTGGATTGTTTTCACCTTTTGGCTATTGTGAATAATGCTGCAATGAACACTGGCCCTTAAATATCTGTTTGTGTCCCTGCTTTCAATTTTTTTTTTTTCAGTATTTACAGAAAGAGTAGGCTATACAGAAATTTTCTGTTTAGCTATCTTCTTGAGTTTATTACCCCACCAGGTAATATCTCTTAACTGTTAGAAGTGGTAGTTGAACTTGAAAGACCTCTAGAAATATGGTAAAGTATCTGCCTGGCAATGCAGGAGACCCAGAGTTCAATCCCTGGGTCAGGAAGATTCCATAGAGTAGGAAGTAACAGAAACTCTTCCCAGTATTCTTGCCTGGAAAATCCCATGGACAGAGGAGCCTGGCGGGCTACCATCCATGGGTTCACACACGACTGAACAACTGAGCACACATGCACAGAAATGTGGTAGAGTGGGAACACCTTGAGTAGTGATTATGGCCCTAAGACCAGCTGAAGTCAAAGGGTAAAAGCTTATATTAGACTCAGTAGCATATTTGTTTTACCTCAGGAAAAGAGACCTGAAGGATATGTTTCCAGATGGAGTAACTTGTCACAGGAAGCAAGTGGATCTAAGTGGTGCAAAGAGTGGACTGTAGTAGAGGTTATGATGTACTACTGAAATCCCCTTTCAGAATGGGGACACATGTTACTCCAGATGCTGGGGGTGATAGCTACTGGTATCTCATAGAAATGTCCCTCCCCAGGAAATTGCCCTCAGTTTAAGGAAGCTGCCTCATATACTTTTACACTGCCTCAGTGGGAAGGAATTTGTATTCAGTGCAGTTAAAACAGGTCTCTAAAGTCCCAGTACCTTTTCTCAAGTTGGGGCATTTCTGAAGGGCTTCAGCAGCTTGAGAGCTCTTCTTGATACTAGCTGAGGCCACTGTTGCAACTGCATCATAATTTCTTTTCCTGCCTAGTTTTATTTTTCTTTTAATTTCTACAGATATTACTCCATTTTTCTTTTATTTCTACAGATACTATTCATTTCATTGCCTGTTTTCCAGGTAACTTGATAAAAAAATAATTGGCTTAGAAAAACTGACAGAATATCAATAATCAAAGACTAAAAATGGCTGTTGACTCAGTTGTATCCACAGTTTACTGGTCCTCATTTTCAGTGAAATTTCAGATTTCTTGACATTTAAAATACACAGTCTTTTCATAGTGATTTTTTAAAAAAATATTCTGATACTGCAAAGAATTCATTGTAATTTCTATATATGGAATAAGATGGATAGTAAATATTGTAAACAAAATGAGAGCAAAGCAATAACTGATTCTCTGAAAAAAAATAATAGTAATTTGTGTGTACAAAACATGTAAAAATAAAATGTATGACAGTAAATAGTACAGAGGATAGGATCAGAGTAATCAAGAATATACAATTATAAAGTGTCAAACTACACATGACATGGTATGATTTTGTTTGAAGGCCAACTGATTAGGTAAGAAAAAATATTTTACACTGGGGCAACCACTGAAGAATTAAAACAGGCATAAATAGTAGGTCAGTAGCATAGATAAAATGTAATTATTTAAAATGTTCATTAATCTAGAAAAGGCATAAATAGAGGAGACAGATACCTGTATACAACTGGAAAAACAGAAAACAGCTGGGAATATAATAGATTTTAATAATCACTTTAAATATAGGTAGTTAAAAGATGCCAAATAAATATAGGTAGTTAAAAAACTCCAATGTTTTGGCCACGTGATGCGAAGAAAAAGACCCTGACGCTGGGAAAGATTGAAGGCAGGATGAGAAGGGGATGACAGAGGATGAGATGGTTGCTTGGCATCACCAACTCGATAGACATGAGTTTGAGCAAGTTCCAGGAGTTGGTGATGAACAGGGAAGCCTGGTGTGCTATAGTCCATGGGTCGCAGAGAGTCATACACAACTGAACCACTGAACTGAAAAGATGAAAGATAAGAAACATTGATAGGTTGAATCAGTTATAAGCCATCTACAAGAAACACACCTAAATATCTTGTCATGGTGATGTTAAAGGGACAAGAAAGGTATATTAATGTCTGATAGACTAAATTCAGAAGAAATGTTCCCAGGAGTAAAGAGAGACATTACAGAGTGATGAAAGCACCAATTCTTCAAGAAGATATGACAGTTTTATGTGTGTGTGTATCTAATAACAGAGATATAAATTATATAAAGCAAAAACTGATAGAACTGCAAAGAGAAATAGAGAAATCCACAATGATAGCTGGAGATTACAACACTCCTCTATCTATAATTGATATAACTGGCTGCTAGACAATCAGTAAGAATTTATAAGAGTTGAATAACACCATTGAATGAAACAGTTGACATTTATGAAACACTTACCTAATATCAGCAGAATAATTATTTTCAAGTGTGTGTGGAACTTGACTAAGGCACAGCATAGTCTTGGATATATAACAAATCATGCAAACAAAAAGAATAGTACACTAAATGGTAATTTTATGACCATGATAGAATTAATCTTTAATAAGAGGGTTATTTGGAAATACTCAAATATTTGTAAATTAACCAGTACACTTTTAAATACCTATGAATTAAAGAGCAAGTTTGAAGAGATATTAAGGAAACAGAATTTGAACTAATCAAAGATGAAAATAGAACATATAAAATATTAGCATAATCCAACTTAATGCTTAGAGTGGAATTTATATCATTCAACTTTTATTTTAAACAAAAGTATAAAACAGTCATTTAAGACTTTGCCAATAAATAAATATGTAAATAAGCAAATGAAATTCAAAGTAAGCAAGGGAAACCATAAAGAATAAAGCAAAAATCAATGATATAGAAAGCAAAGAAAATAAACTCAAATGTAGCAAAAAGCTGATTCTTTTATAAAGCCAAATAAATTTTATAGATGAGAAAATTAAAACTTGGAGAGGTTAATTCATTCACCCAAAATCATATAATAGTAAGAAAAGGGTCCAAATCTACATTCCACTACTTTGAGAAATCATATATTTTGCCTTGGTTCATTTAAATGAAATAAGATGCCAATGATTCCTCCATCTACTGTGCATATAGATATTCTAGTCCCATCTAACCAAAGAAGCATTGCAAAGATATATTCCTCTGAGAAATCAGAGATGCCAACTTAAATGCTATTACTGTGGCAAAATGTTAATTAAGACAATCAATCCATGGTTCAGTGTTAAATACACAGGGCTGAATAATAGTTTCCAAAGTTTGGATGTCATACAATACTTAATATAAAAATACATGTGAAAACACATGTAACTCAGAGCATTAATTTTTTTTTATCTATGAGTGAATGAAAAAATATTTTATCCTTTTAATTTTTCTGAGACTTCTTTCATGAACAGTTAGAAGAGCTTGCAGTTTCAGATCTTTAATCATAAAGACAGAGTTCTCAATGTCTGTTTGCAGTTTCTAAAAGTTCAAACTTTATGTGCTAAGTCATGATTAATTATTTGTTTATATCTATAGCTGAAGCCTAGCTTCACAAGGTGCTAGAATTTGTGTTTTGGTATGCTGCACTTTACTGTACAAAATGATTACTACAATTGCATTTTATGCCTGTGAGAGACTCTCCTAAAAGTGCTGTCTTATATATCCTGTGATAATATTTGCGTGGTGAATGTTAAAAGCCATAACGGGTTTTAGAGGAAAGGGCAGATTCATGACTGAGTCTGGCCTCAAAAATAATCTTTCTGTGCATATCTTCATGAATTTAGTAATACTAGATAAACATTCCTTGACCTGAAGCTCATATTTGTATTTTCTATTTCACACCTAATATAGGATAAGCTACTGTACCTTTTAGGTAATTTCCATAGAAAGGGATAAGAAAACTCAGCTGACTTAAAATGGGAACTTACTTGTTCACCTTAGTAAGAACACAGAAATAGAAATAGCTTCAGGTAGAATTTGAATGTGAAATCCTAATATTATCAGAGCTCTGTCTTTTTCTATTGTTTCTCTCTACTTATCTACTGTAAGATGGTTTTATTTATAGCTCAACATAGTAGTTGCCAGTAACATATTGCTACATCATCTAGGCCTTACATCAGGGACAGTAAAAACAAGAGTATGTATTTTGTTGTTGTTGTTGTTCAGTCTCTAAGTTGTGTCTGACTCTTTGTTACCCCATGGGTTATAGCATGCCAGGCTCCTCTGTCTTCCACTACTGTGGACTGCAGCATACAAGTCTCGCCTGTCCTTCACTGTCTCCTGGAATTTGTTCAGATTCATGTCCATTGTCATGCTTTCTAACCATCTCATTCTGTGCCCTTCTCCCTCCTTTTTCCTGCAATCTTTCCCAGCATCAAGGTCTTTTCCAATGAATTGGCTCTTCATGTCAGGCGGCCAAAGTATTGGAGCTTCAGCTTCAGCAACAGTCCTTCCAATGCATATTCAAGATTGATTTCCTTTAGGATTGACTGGCTTGATATTCTTGCACTCAAAGGGACTCTCAGGAGTCTTCTCCAGCACCACAATTTGAAAGCATCAATTCTTCAGCACTCAGCCTTCTTTATGGTCCAACTTTCATGACTACTGGAAAAACCAATAGCTTTGACTATGCATACCTCTGTTGGCCATGTGATGTCTCTGCTTTTTAATATTCTGTCTAGGTTTATCATAGCTTCCCTTTCAAGGAGCAAGCCTCTTTTAATTTCATGGCTATGGTCACCATCTGCAGTGGTTTTGAGGCCAAGAAAATAAAATCTGACACTGCTTCCAGTTTTCCCTTTCTATTTGCCATGAAATGATGGAACCAGATGCCATGATCTTAAATTTTTTAACTGTTGAGTTTCAAACCAGCTTTTTCACTCTCCTTTTTCACTTTTATCAAGAAGTTCTTTAGTTCCTCTTCACTTTCTGCCTTTAGAGGGGTATCATCTGCATATCTGAGGTCGTTGATATTTCTCCCAGCAATCTTGATTCCTAATGGTGATCCATCCAGCCTGGTATTTCACATGAAGTATTCTGCATAGAAATTAAATAAGCAGAATCACAATATACTACCTTGTTGTACTCCTTTCCCAATTTTGAGCTAGTCAGTTGTTCCATGTCCCATTCTAATGGTTGCTTCTTGACCTGTTTCTCAGGAGACAGGTAGGGTGCTCTGGCATTCCCATCTTTTTAAGAATTTCCCACAGTTTCCTGTGATCCACACAATCAAAGGTTTTGCATAGTCATTGAAGCAAAAGTAGTTGGTTTTGGGGAAACTTCTTGCTTTCTCCATGATCCAACCAGTGTTGACAATCTGATTTCTGGTTCATCTGCCTCTTCAAAATCCTGCTTGTACATCTGGAATTTCTTGATTCACATACTGCTGAAGCCTAGCTTAAAGGATCTTTGAGTATAATTTTGCTAGCCTGTGAAATGAGTGCAATTGTATGGTAGTTTGAACATTCTTTGGCTTTACCCTTTTTTGGGGGGACTGGAATGAAAGTCAACCTTTTCCAGTATGTGTTTTAGTCAGTGTCTATGTATGTGTAATTAATGTAACTTAAACCAGTTAGGGTCATAGGCTTATCCCAGAACCAATGTGTATAGACAGGGGTTGGGATTATATTGTTTAGATTTGTCTGGGCTCCATTTTACCTACTAAACCCAGTGTTATCTGAGTCACATGAGATGAGAGTGAAGAAAGGTTGTTTTGTTTTGTTTTTTTGCTGTTTTTTTTTTTTTTTTGCATAAAGGAAATTTGGAAGTCCTAAAAGAAGAGAAAGGAGGCACGAATAATAATCACAATTATAACCACACATAGGAAAAAGATAGCAGGATGATGTGGGAAAATTCTTTTTCCTTTTTTATTTCAAATTCAACAGCACAACTTTTTACATGAAGCAATCCTCACAGTGGCATATTTCAGAAGACCTGCCACTTAGCACTGCTGTCCTGATTACTCTGGGTGGATGTTATGATGTGAACAGTTCTTGGAGCTACTCTGTGTTTGCTAACAGGAATTCAGAGAAGCCTTGCTTGCCTGATACATGTCTTAAGAATTAAGTATGTTTTAGAGATTACTGCAGGTTTTTTGCTTAGAGAGGTTATTTAAAAAGGGAGAGCTGCCACTCAGTGGTAACTGAAAGAGTGTTTGAACTTTAGACATGTGGTGCTCGAACTGCAGGAAGAGTGAAGGATTTATCAGGAAGACTGGCTGGATGTTGGGCATCTCAGCCCAAATTCAACATTTCTTTTCAAGAAACCAGTGCCTTAAATCAATAATTCTGCCAATCCATATCTACAATTTCCCCATAGTTATCTTCCAACACTCATATGGGCAATGTTGAATTTAATGTGACCTGTGACATGGATATTTTTTCTATTCTTACTTATCCTCCTTAAACAATTATAATTGCTCCCTCAGGGAATCATTCAGTATATTCTTCAACAATTCACCCCCCAAAATGATAGCGTATTTTCAAGCTCAAGTCTAACACAATAAAACGCAATATAATGTGTAGTCAAATAGTCTTGCTGAGTACTGAAATAGATTGTTTAATGGAAAACTGTAACCCTAGTTTTCAATTTCTCATTGCTTTACTATCTTTAGAAATTCAAATTTCTATGAAACTTCCCTAAATGCAACTTCTCTCATTTTTACCCTTAGTTTTACAAGTTAACAGAATCAAATCAATTATAACAAACACTTCTAAGACCGCTGGCTTTATTTTTTTCACATTTTAATTGTCTGTATGGGTTTACTTGGTCATTGTCAGTGTACATACACCTAATTGTTCCCTTCCTAGTGCCAATGAAGAGGGTGAAATTTTATCACTGAAATTTTAATACTTTTGTCTTTTAACATTTCATCTTTTAACAGCAAATATAAATATTTTGGAAATAGTTGAAAATTTGAGTTGTCAAGTATTGAGTTGTCAACGTATTGGAAACTTTTATAAGTTTAGGGGTATTAACCTCATCTTTCCTTTCCTAAAAGTCACACAAAATCCAAGTCTATACAACTGTCTCATGTCCATGTGTTACACCCTATTCCTAATATCTGGTAAAAGTGGCTGAGGCAATGCCCCACAAAAAAGACAAGAGAAATCAAAAGTATGAAATGACTTCACCATATGTATGGAAATTCTCTCAATTTTTTAATTGCACATCTCGAATTAGATAGTGAAAGATGTTTATATTTTGGCACTGTCTTCTGATGCTGGGAAGGATTGGGGGCAGGAGGAGAAGGGGATGACAGAGGATGAGATGGCTGGACGACATCACTGACTCGATGGATGTGAGTCTGAGTGAACTCCGGGAATTGGTGATGGACAGGGAGGCCTGGCGTGCTGCGATTCATGGGGTTGCAGAGTCAGACACGACTGAGTGACTGAACTGAACTGAACTGTGTTTGAGATTCTAATATAGTTTCTGCAAACCTGGCACATTATGTATCTTAGAACCAAAATGAAATCCCTAATTTTGTTGCAAGGTGAGGATGCAGTATGGTGGAGATTGTGATGTGTGTGTGTGTTACTTATCCAGTCGTGTCCGACTCTTTGCCTCACCATGGACTGTAGCCACCAGGCTCCTCTGTTCATGAAATTCTCCAGGCAAGAATACTTGTGCGGTGGAATGCCCTCCTCCAGGGGATCCTCCCGACTCAGGGATCAAACCCAGGTCTCCTGCATTGCAGGCAGATTCTTTACCATCTGAGCCACCAAGGAAGCATAGGAATTGTGATATGAGGTTAAATAATTAAAGTTTTCCTTTATCCATGACCCTAGGATTTGAAAACAAAATAAATTAATGACTTGAAAATGTATCAGTAGATTATAGAGATATTTCATTTGCCAACTTGTTTTGGCTATAATATCTCCACATTATTTATAGGTAACATGGAGATATTATAGCCCAAAAAATAAAATTTAGAAAAATTATCTGTTTTCTCACTTTCTTAAAGAAAATTCAGTACAACTGCAAAGTTCCTATTTCCCAAGGTATTGGAAACTTCTATAAGTTTAGGGGTGTTAACCTCATCTTTCCTTTCCTAAAAGTCACACAAAATCCAAGAGAACCCATTAACAGGAAAGACCTCTCATGCTTAGGTTTTAGAGTCAATCTCATTGCCTTAAATTAGATGATGCAAGAAAAGGAAGTTCTGCTCTTGGACAAGCAACCACAGACCACAGCTTGAAGGATTGGGAAAGCACTGTCCTTGTTATATTGAGTATGATTTAGAATATATTTTGCTACAGAAATATTGTGTTATAATACTGTAATAGCTCATTTAATTTGGAGTCTTTCTAAAATATGAAATAATACCATTCTTGTTTTATTTCCATTTAATATGCAATCTCAGACTTCCCTGGTGGCTCAGACAGTAAAACGTCTGGTTGCAATACTGGAGAGCTGGGTTCAATCCCTGGGATGGGAAGATCTCCTGGAGAAGGAAGTGGCAACCCACTCCAGTATTCTTGCCTAGAAAATCCCATGGATGGAGGAGCCTGGTAGACTACAGTTCATGAGGTCGCAAAGAGTTGGGCATCATTGAGTGACTTCACTTTCACTTTCTTTTCAGAGTTGGACTGAATTACATAAACATATTTCTTCCAAATAAATTAAAAAGTTGATCAGTATGTATTAATCAATTCTGAAGGACAAAAGTATGTTTAACAAACTGATGCTGAGGTATAGGTTCAATCAATATGTTTAATTGTTATATAGTTTTGAATACCTAAGATTATTCAATATCTGCTAAATATATCAAGCTGGATTTAGAAAAGGCAGAGGAACCAGAGATCAAATTGCCAACATCTGTTGGATCATAGAAAAAGCAAAAAAGTTCCAGAAAAAACATCTACTTCTGCTTTATTGACTATGCCAAAGACTTTGTCTGTGTGGATAACAACAAATTGTGGAAATTTTAAAAGAAATCGGAATACCAGACCACCTTATTTAACTCCTAAGAAATCTGTGTGCAGGTCAAAAAGCAAGAGTTAGAATCAGACATGGAACAACGGATTGGGTCCAAATAGGGAAAGGAGTATGTCAGGGCTGTATATTGTAACCCTGCTCATTTAATTTATATGCAGAGTTCAGTTCAGTTCAGTTCAGTTGCTCAGTCGTGTCCGACTCTTTGCGACTCCATGAATCGCAGCACGCCAGGCCTCCCTGTCCATCACCAACTCCCGGAGTTCACTCAGACTCGCATCCATTGAGTCAGTGATGCCATCCAGCCATCTCATCCTCTGTCGTCCCCTTCTTCTCCTGCCTCCAATCCCTCCCAGCATCAGAGTCTTTTCCAATGAGTCAACTCTTCTCATGAGGTGGCAAAAGTACTGGAGTTTCAGCTTTAGCATCATTTCTTCCAAAGAAATCCCTGGGTTGATCTCCTTCAGAATGGACTGGTTGGATCTTCTTGCAGTCCAATGGACTCTCAAGAGTCTTCTGCAACACCACAGTTCAGAAGCATCAATTCTTCGACGCTCAGCCTTCTTCACAGTCCAACTCTCACATTCATACATGACTACAGGAAAAACCATAGCCTTGACTAGACGGACCTTAGTCGGCAAAGTGATGTCTCTGCTTTTGAATATGCTATCTAGGTGCTCATAGCTTTTCTTCCAAGGAGTAAGCGTCTTTTAATTTCATGGCTGCAATCACCATCTGCAGTGATTTTGGAGCCGAAAAACATAAAGTCTGACACTGTTTTCACTGTTTCCCCATCTATTTCCCATGGAGTGATGGGACCGGATGCCATGATCTTCATCCACTCTCCTCTTTTACTTTCATCAAGAGGCTTTTTAGTTCCTCTTTCACTTTCTGCCATAAGGGTGGTGTCATCTGCATATCTGAGGTTATTGATAGTTCCCCCGGCAATCTTGATTCCAGCTTGTGCTTCTTCCAGTCCAGCGTTTCTCATGATGTACTCTGCATATAAGTTAAATAAGCAGGGTGACAATATACAGCTTTGATGTACTCCTTTTCCTATTTGGAACCAGTCTGTTGTTCCATGTCCAGTTCTAACTGCTGCTTCCTGACCTGCATATAGGTTTCTCAAGAGGCAGGTCAGGTGGT
>SJXO01007897.1:9717-36161 GCA_006408615.1 Connochaetes taurinus | reverse complement strand
AGCATCATTCCTTCCAAAGAAATCCCAGGGCTGATCTCCTTCAGAATGGACTGGTTGGATCTCCTTGCAGTCCAAGGGACTCTCAAGAGTCTTCTCCAATACCACAGTTCAAAAGTGTCAATTCTTCGGCGCTCAGCCTTCTTCACAGTCCGACTCTCACATCCATACGTGACCACAGGAAAGACCATAGCCTTGACTAGACGGACCTTGGTTAGCAAAGTAATGTCTCTGCTTTTGAATATACTATCTAGGTTGGTCATAACTTTTCTTCCAATGAGTAAGCATCTTTTAATTTCATGGCTGCAATCACCATCTGCAGTGATTTTGGAGCCCCCCAAAAATGAAGTCTGACACTGTTTCCACTGTTTCCCCATCTATTTCCCATGAAGTGATGGGACCAGATGCATGATCTTCGTTTTCTGAATGTTGAGCTTTAGGCCAACTTTTTCACTCTCCTAGCGAGGCCCAAATAGACATGAGAGGATTCCTCCTTCCACTCCATGGCTCAGCTGCAAACTCTGTGCTTTGGCTGATCAGTCTTCCCCAGGGGTCACCAGAAGGACTCGAGAACACAACTGGGAAATACAGAGACTTAGTGCTCTCACTATGGGACAAAATTGACCACTGAAAGGAAGGAGATGACAAGGATCTGGCTCTCAACTGCTGTGAAGATGCTTCTGAGTTATAGTGCTCCCTCACCAGGCTGTGCATTCTCAAAGAGCCATCTCTGACTTAGTAGTGTATGAAATAGAACTTCTTCCCTTTTTCCTTAACTCACTACCCATCATCCCTTATCTGTTGTTGCTTTGAGCCCATACTCCCAATAGACTGTAGAGTTTCCAGAAGCTGTTTTTGAGATTTCTCAGGCTATGATTTTTGGTCACATTGTAATTACTCCTTTGCATATTCCTCAGTAATTTTTTGGGGGGACGTCAGCACCCAATATTTGCAAAATTACAACCCTAGTTATATCAAACTCTGACTACCCTAAACCTAAACTTCTGCCATTAAATATAGGTGGAAAAATGCATGAGACAAGCTTAATTTCTAACTTAAAATTTAAATTTATGCCTGTGAACCTAATTTGGGATCAAAAATCTTGTCTTTGCATCTGTTATATAGTCCAGATGTAGAATACAAATTTATAGCTATCAGGAGGTAAGGGGGATAGGGATAATCTAGAAGATTGGAATTAAACATACTAGTCTAATTTATACATAGACACACTACTATGTATAAAATAGATAACTAATTAAGGACCTGTCTTGTAGTACAGGGAACTCTACTCAATACTCTCTACTTGCCTATATGGGAAAATAATTTTTTAAAAAGTGAATATATGTATATGTATAATGGACTCATTTTGCTATACACTTGAAACTAACACAGCATTATAGATCAACTATAAAGATTAAAAAAATAAAATCAGCCCCTCACATATATACTAAATCTCATTCTTCCTCAAATCTTATTGACATTGTTCCAGCAAACCTCTTTGTTATTTCTTACATCATCATTATTTTTTCATAACTTTTCTGGATGTTTTCAGTCTGAAAACATTATGTCGCATCTTAAAAAGAAAGGACAAAAAAAACTTCTTTAATTCTTTTTACTCTCTGGATATGATCTTGTTTCTTTAAATGTAAATTTGCCTCTATATCCTTTTTTTTCCAGTTGGTCTTTAATGCATTCCAATCAGATTTACCCATTATCATCCAACTGAAACTATTCTTGACTAGATCAGCAATAACCATAAAGTTGCTAAATGTAATAAGCAATCACATGTCATCATTGTACTTTACTTAAAGAGCAGAAAAAGAAAAAAAAAACTTAATTTTTTTTTTAAACCTGGCTTTCAGGACATCAGACTTTCTTTGTTTTCATTCTGTCACACTGATGGCTTCATCTTAGTCTCTTTTGAGTGTTTCTTCTCTCCACTCTTAACAGTGAAATCATAAGTTAATAAGTCCACAGGGCTCAATCATTGACTTTTTTTTTGTCTACACTCATTTATTTGACTATTTTATCTAGAGTCTATCTGGTTTTAGTTGCAATACATTCTGTATAATGAGTAATCTGCTATGTATAACTCCAGCCTAGTATTCTCTAGCAGAAACTCCCTATTTGTTGATAACTTATTATCATCTCCTGTTGGCCATGTGATAGAGATCTCTAAATATGACCAAAACTAAACTCTTGTTTATCTTGAAAGCAATGTCATCCATATTCTTTTCTATAATCATTAATGACAACTCCATAATTTCAGTTGGTTAGTTCAGAATTGCAGTTATTCTCTATTCTCTTTTTTTCAAAACTCATATGAAGTGAATTAAATGCCTTTATTTTTGTTTTTGCAGTAATATGTTCTGTAAAACTGCCAAAAACATTGAATTATCAAATAGTGAACCATTCCTTCTAGGGAAAATACAGATTTAATTTCCTATAAGCCTCTTGTCATAACGTTTTTGCCTATTGATCAACAGATTACATGATTTTATATGTGTTTCTGTTTAAAGATATCTTATTTAATATATATTCATTAATATATTATCTTATTTAATATTGACTCATTAACATTGAAATTGGGCCAACAGCACAAAAACTCACGCCTGACCATCATTTATCTAATACTCCTATTTTCTCCAAAAAGTACATCTTAGCCTTTTTACACTTTAGGAACTCTAGATAGCCTTCAGAGCTACACTTGGTGGCCAATTTGAGAGCAAGATTACAAGCAAGATGCTCAAAAATGTGATAACTGTGGCACTAAAAAGATGGTGAAAACAAGATGTGTTTATAGTATGATAATTGAAACAAGAAAGCAGAGCATTGCCTAATTTCACCTTTAGGTGGAAACATGCACATTGGGCAACTCTAACTTTGTGTAGCTCTGAGCAGGTCCACAAATGATGGAAAAAGCATCCTTTCCATTATTTGAATTCTGCAAACAAATTTTAGTTGGTAGGGAATTTTGTAAATATGGAATCTATGAATAGTGAGATATATCATATTTTTAAATAGCACTTTCCATAAAGAACTAGAATGTGAGCATTTATCACCAGGTCAAATTATAATGCTATTCCTCCAGTATTATTCAAATAGACTCCTTTAATGTTCTCCATGCTTCTGTCCTTGCCTATACTGTCTACTCTCAATATTGCCCATACATAATATGTTAGTAAGAAAGAGAGAAAGAGAGGAGGGAGGGGAAGGGTAGGAAGAAAAGGGGAAGGAAGGGAGGAGGGAGGGTAGGAGGGAGAAAGAAAAGAAAGAAAGAAAAGGGAAAACAGAAAAAGAAAGAACCACTGCTAGTTATTATGGTAGGGCCCTCCAATTCTAGAGATGTTGAAACTTGGGGAAATTGTGTTTTTTAGAACTGAGGAAATCCTGTATATTTTCTTTACTTTAATACAAAAGCTTAAATATAACAAAATCTAAAGGATACACAATGCGTTCATTTTTTCTATTGAGTTACCAGTGTAAAATTCACTTTGATTATCATGATCTAAGAAAGCATGTGTTTTCCCATGATATTACCATATGATCCTTACAATTATTTCAAATGTTCTAATTACTAATGGAGTCTCTGACTTTCCTTATGTTTATACTAGAGTGTAGAATTTAAATATTTATCAATTGTTTCTATGGAAATACTTTTTTCTCATAAGTATGTTTTGAAACTGATGTTTGTAGCTGTGTCTTACTCTTGTTCTTTATCTATCTGACTTGAGGGTTCTGTGTCTTTTTTTGTCTTTATTCTCTTTACAGAAAGAATTGTAGGCATATAAAATGTTTTCTTTTAATCCATATTTGAGAAAAATTACTTTCTATTTAAAATAGGATTCAGTAATGTTATCACCAAAACAAAGATTCTGTTTAATACATGTTTGGTAGCAGTAGCTTCTGAATTACATGCTGTCAGGAGTTCTTGGCCAAGTATTATATGTACTGTACAATTAGTCCTTACTCCTAAGGCAATCTGAGTTATGACAGAACTCATGTATATAATTCATATGCAATCATTTAGTGAAACAAGTTAGATTTCATTTTTAGTTTATGTCAAATATTATTTCCAATTACATCCCATAATCTCTATGAGGTTTTAACTGTGATTAACTCCAAATTACCAATTTCAATGAAGGCAAATTAGTCTTCAGAGCTTAACATAGAAAGTCCCAATAAATGGGTTTCAACTGAATGCATGAGGCAGAGGACAAATTTTAGTAGCAATAAATCAATTGATAGAAATACAACTCCAAGTCAATTAAGTCAAATAGTAACCTACTTAAATTTCCATAGAGGTTAATAGACTTCTTGTCTAGAAATTATCTCTTTTAGAAACAAAACTAATTTTATATGACAGAAACAGAATCTCAGCTGCCTGAACTTACTCACTTCCTTTTCTCTCATTTTCTCCTTCCCTTCCTCTCTCCTTTCCTCCCTTGTGAACTTGCCTCTTTTATACGTTCCTTCCTTTTCTTTTAAAATATTTTTATAGTGACAATGGAGTATTACTTAGCCATTAAAAAGAATGCATTTGAATCAGTTCTAATGAGATGGATGAAACTGGAGCCGATTATACAGAGTGAAGTAAGCCAGAAAGAAAAACACCAGTACAGTATACTGACACATATATACGGAATTTAGAAAGATGGTAATGATGACCCTTTATGCAAGACAGCAAAAGAGACACAAGTGTATAGAACGGACTTTTGGACTCTGAGGGAGAGGGAGAGGGTGGGATGATTTGGGAAAATGGCTTTGAAACATGTATACTATCATGTAAGAAACGAAGTGCCAGTCTATGTTCGATACAGGATACAGGATGCTTGGGGCTGGTGTATGGGGATGATCCAGAGAGATGATATGGGGTGGGAGGTGGGAGGGGGATTCAGGATTGGGAGCTTGTATACACCCGTGGTGGACTCATGTCAATGTATGGCAAAACCAATATAGTATTGTAAAGTAAAAAAAAAAAAAAAAAAAATCTTGAAAAAAAAATTTTTTTATAGTGATTAGACACACATGCTCTAGAACCAGAGAGCTTTGGTTACATTCTACAGTAGACATTTACTATTTGATCTTGGCCAGACTGTGAATTTTCTTGTCTCTCAGTTTTCTAACATGCTATTTAATGGTGATCTCTTTCTCAAGAGTTTGTTAGCATTTTCAGCATTAACATAAATAAAGAGCAAAACAAAAATCTTGGCACATAGTAACTGCCCAGTTAATGGTAACTAAACATTTCACCATAGCAGATATCTTTATGCAACTTATCATTTGCATGTAAATTACTATGTTAAAATATATAATAATTTTATACATTAAATGGCTCATGCTACTTACTGAGTCTTTTGTTTAATTTTTCATGATTTTGTACTTTAAAAACAGTGATGTTGAAAATATTAAGTAGCAAAAGTAATAAAATTTTTAGAGTAGAAAATAGCAACCCATTCCATAATTCTTGCCTGGAAAATTCCATAGACAGAGAAGCTTGGTGAGCTACAGACCATGGGGAAGCAAAGAGTCAAACGTGACTGAACGACTGAGTGCAAAAAAAAATTCCCTAGTTGTATCAATCTATTAGATATGCTAATAATAACAATAAGTATTAAGTACTTGCAATATGAGAGAAACCATATAAAATGCTCTAAACTGAATTTTCTAACTAAATCTCAACAACAATATGGTGAGGTCAATCTTAAACACACTGCTTGAGGATATATAGGTATTCTGCAAACTTTTTTTTCGAAATGATTTTAACTGCTTTCTTATCTTCAAATATATATATATACATATAATATTTTTAAAGTACCATCTCCACCTCAAATTCTCCTTAAATAATTCATTGCATTTCAGTTCACGTCCATTGCTCAGTCGTGTCCAACTATTTGCGACCCAACGAACTGCAGCACGCCAGGACTCCCTACCATCACAGCTCCCAGAGTTCACCCAAACCTATGTCATCGAGTCGGTAATGCCATCCAACCATCTCATCCTCTGTCGTCCCCTTCTCCTCCTGCCCTCAATCTTTCCCAGCATCAAGGACTTTTCAGCTGAGTCAGCTCTTCGCATGAGGTGGCCAAAGTATTGGAGTTCAGCTTCAACATCAATCGTTCCAATGAACACCCAGGACTGATCTCCTTTAGAATGGACTGGTTGGATCTCCTTGCAGTTCAAGGGACTCTCAAGAGTCTTCTCCAGCACCACAGTTCAAAAGCATCAATTCTTCAACAATCAGCTTTCTTCACAGTCCAGCTCTCACATCCATACATGACCACTGGAAAAACCATAGCCTTGACTAGACAGACCTCTGTTGGCAAAGTAATGTCTCTGCTTTTTAGTGTCTCTGCTTTTATGCTATCTATTTTGGTCAAAACTTTCCTTTCAAGGAGTAAGCATCTTTTAATTTCATGGATCCAATCACCATCTTCGGTGATTTTGGAGCCCAGGAAAATAAAATCAGCCAGTTTCCACTGTTTCCCCATCTATTTGCCATGAAGTGATGGGACCGGATGCCGAGATCTTAGTTTTCTGAATGTTGAGCTTTAAGCCAACTTTTTCACTCTTCTCTTTCACTTTCATCAAGAGGCTCTTTAGTTCTTCTTCATTTTCTGCCATAAGGGTGGAGTCATCTGCATATCTGAGCTTATTGATATTTCTCCTGGCAATCTTGATTCCAGCTTGTGCTTCTTCCAACCCAGCTTTTCTCATGATGTACTCTGCATATAGGTTAAATAAGCAGGGTGACAATGTACAGCCTTGATGTACTCCTTTTCCTATTTGGAACCAGTCTGTTGTTCCATGTCCTGTTCTAACTGGAGCTTCCTGACCTGCATACAGGTTTCTCAAGAGGCAGGTCAGGTGGTCTGGTATTCCCATCTCTTGAAGAATTTTCCACATTTTATTGTGATCCACACAGTCAAAGGCTTTGGCATCATCAATAAAGCAGAAATAGATGTTTTTCTTGAACTTCCTTGCTTTTTTGATGATCCAGAGGATGTTGGCAATTTGATTTTGGTTCCTCTGCCTTTTCTAAAACCAGCTTGAACATCTGGAAGTTCACAGTTCATGTATTGCTGAAGCCTGGGTTGGAGAATTTTGAGCATTACTTTACTAGCATGTGAGATGAGTGAAATTGTCTGGTAGTTTGAGCATTCTTTGGCATTGCCTTTCTTTGAGATTGGAATTAAACTGACCTTTTCTAGTCCTGTGGTCACTGCTGAGTTTTGTAAATTTCCTGGCATATTAAGTGCAGCACTTTCACAGCATCAACTTTCAGGATTTGAAATAGCTCCAGTGGAATTCCATCACATCCACTAACTTTGTTCGTAGTGATGCTTTCTAAGGCCCACTTGACTTCACATTCCAGGATGTCTCGCTCTAGATGAGTGATCACACCATCGTGATTATCTGCATCGTGAAGATCTTTTTTGTACAGTTCTGTGTATTCTTGCCACCTCTTCTTAATATCTTCTGCTTCTAGTAGGTCCCTACTATTTCTGTCCTTTATTGTGTCCATCTTTGCATGAAATATTCCCTGAAACTGAAAGTGAAGTCGCTGAGTTGTGTCTGACTCTTTGCGACCCCATGGACTGTATCCCACCAGGCTCCTCAGTCCATGGGATTCTTTCTCCAGGAGATCTTCCCAACCCAGGGATCAAACCCAGGTCTCCCGTATTGCAGGCAGATGCTTTAACTTCTGAGCTACCAGGGTATGTTTAACTTTCTTGAAGAGATCTCTAGCCTTTCCCATTCTGTTGTTTTCCTCTATTTCTTTGCATTGATAGCTGAGGAAATCTTTCTTATCTCTCCTTGCTATTCTTTGGAACTCTGCATTCAAATGGGTATATCTTTCCTTTTCTCCTTTGCTTTTGGTTTTGCTTCTTTCCACAGCATTTGTAAGGCCTCCTAAGACAGCCATTTTGGTTTTTTTTTGCATTTCTTTTTCTTGTAAATGGTCTTGGTCCCTGTCTCCTGTACAGTGTCACAAACCTCCCTCCATAGTTCATCAGGCACTCTGTCTATCAGATCTAATCCATTAAATCTATTTCTCACTTCCACTGTATCATATAGGGGATTTGATTTAGGTCATACCTGAATGGTCTAGTTGTTTCCCTACTTTCTTCTATTTAAGTCTGTATTTGGCAATAAGGAGTTCATGATCTGAACCACACTCAGCTCCAGACTTGTTTTTGCTGACTGTATCAGTTCAGTTCAGTTCAGTCGCTCAGTCGTGTCCGACTCTTTGCGACCACATGAATTGCAGCACGCCAGGCCTCCCTGTCCATCAACAACTCCTGGGGTTCACTCAAACTCACATCCATCGAGTCGGTGATGCCACAAGCCATCTCATCCTCTGTCATCCCCTGCTCCTCCTCCCCCAAGTCCTTCCCAGCATCACAGTCTTTTCCAATGAGTCAACTCTTTGCAAGAGGTGACCAAAGTACTGGAGTTTCAGCTTAGGATCAACCTTCCAAAGAACACCCAGGTCTGATCTCCTTTAGAGTGGACTGGTTGGATCTCCTTGCAGTCAAAGGGACTCTCACGAGTCTTCTCCAACACCGCATTTCAAAAGCGTCAATTCTTTGGCGCTAAGCTTTCTTCACAGCCCAATTCTCACATCCATACATGACCACTGGAAAAACCATAGCCTTGACTAAATGGACATTTGTTGGCAAAGTAATGTCTCTGCTTTTCAATATGCTATCTAGGTTGGTCATAACTTTCCTTCCAATGAGCAAGCATCTTTCAATTTCATGGCTGCAATCACCATCTTCAGTGATTTAGGAGCCCCCCCAAATGAAGTCTGACACTGTTTCCACTGTTTCCCCATCTATTTGCCATGAAGTGATGGGACCAGATGCCATGAACTTCATTTTCTTAAGGTTGAGTTTAAGGCAACTTTTTCACTTTCATCAAGAGGCTTTTTAGTTCTTCTTCACTTTCTGCTAAGAGGGTGATGTCATCAGCATATCTGAGGTTATTGATATTTCTCCTGTCAATCTTGATTCCAGCTTGTGCTGCTTCCAGTTCAGCGTTTCTTATGATGTACTCTGCATATAAGTTAAATAAGCAGGGTGACAATATACAGCCTTGACATACTCCTTTTCCTATTTGGAACCAGTCTGTTGTCCATGTCCAGTTCTAACTGTTTCTTCCTGACCTGCTCACAGATTTCTCAAGATGCAGGTCAAGTGGTCTGGTATTCCCATCTCTTTCAGAATTTTCCACAGTTTATTGTGATCCACACAGTCAAAGGCTTTGGCATAGTCAATAAAGCAGAAATAGATGTTTTTCTTGAACTCTCTTGCTTTTTATGATCCAGCAGATGTTGGCAATTTGATTTCTGGTTCCTGTGCTTTTTCTAAAACCAGCTTGAACTTCAGGAAGTTCACGGTGCATGTATTGCTGAAGCCTTGCTTGGAGAATTTTGAGCGTTACTTTACTAGCGTGTGAAATGAGTACAATTGTGCAGTAGTTTGAGCATTCTTTGGCATTGCCTTTCTTTGGGATTGGAATGAAAACTGACCTTTTCCAGTCCTGTGGCCACTGCTGAGTTTTCCAAATTTGCTGGCATATTGAGTACAGCACTTTCACAGAATCATATTTCAGAATTTGAAATAGCTCCACTGGAATTCCATCACCTCCACTAGCTTTGTTTGTAGTGATGATTTCTAAGGCCCATTTGACTTCACATTCCAGGATGTCTGGCTCTAGATGAGTGATCACACCATTGTGATTATCTTGGTCATGAAGATATTTTTTGTACTGTTCTTCTGTGTATTCTTGCCACCTCTTAATATCTTCTGCTTCTGTTAGGTCCATATCATTTCTGTCCTTTATCGAGCCCATCTTTGCATGAAATGTTCCCTTGGTATCTCTAATTTTCTTGAAGAGATCTCTAGTCTTTCCCATTTTGTTGTTTTCCTCTATTTCTTTGCATTGATCACTGAGGAAGGCTTTCTTATCTCTTCTTGTTATTCTTTGGAGCTCTGCATTCACGTGCTTATATCTTTCCTTTTCGCCTTTGTTTTTTGCTTCTGTTCTTTTCACAGCTATTTGTAAAGCCTCCCCAGACACCCATTTTGCTTTTTTGCATTTTTTTTCCATGGGGATGATCTTAATTGCTGTCTCCTATCCAATGTCACTAACCTCCGTCCATAGTTCATCAGGCACTCTGTCTATCAGATCTAGTCCCTTAAATCTATTTCTCACTTCCACTGTATAATCATAGGAATTTGATTTAGGTCATACCTGAATGGTTTAGTTGTTTTCTCTACTTTTTCAATTTAAGGCTGAATTTGGCAATAAGGAGTTCATGATCTGAGCCATAGTCAGCTCCCAGTCTTGTTTTTGCTGACTGTATAGAGCTTTTCCATCTTTCACTGTAAAGAATATAATCAATCAGATTTAGGTGTTGACCACCTGGTGATGTCTATGTGTAGAGTTTTCTCTTGTGTTGTTGGAAGAGGGTTTTTGCTATGACCAGCGCGTTTTCTTGACAAAACTCTATTAGCCTTTGCCCTGCTTCATTCTGTATTCCAAGGCCAAATGTACCTGTTACCCCAGGTGTTTCTTGACTTCCTACTTTTGCATTCCAGTCCTCTATAATGAAAAGGACAACTTTTGGGGGTGTTAATTGTAAAAGGTTCTGTGATGTCTATGTGTGAAGTCTTCTCTTGTGTTGTTGGAAGAGGGTTTTTGCTATGACCAGCGCGTTTTCTTGACAAAACTCTATTAGCCTTTTCCCTGCTTCATTCCGTATTCCAAGGCCAAATTTGCCTGTTACCCCAGGTGTTTCTCGACTTCCTACTTTTGCATTCCAGTTCCCTATAATGAAAAGGACATCTTTTTTGTGTGTTAATTCTAAAAGGTCTTGTATGCCTTCATAGAACCATTCAACATCAGCTTCTTCAGCATTACTGATTGGGATATAGACTTGGATTACTCTGATATAGTATGGTTTGCCTTGGAAATGAACAGAGATCATTCTGTTGTTTTTGAGATTGCATCCAAGTACTGCATTTCAGACTCTTTTGTTGACCATGATGGCTACTCCATTTCTTTTAAGGGATTCCTGCCCACAATAGTAGATATAATGGACATCTGAGTTAAATTCACCCATTCCAGTCCATTTTAGTTCACTGATTCCTAGAATGTTGACGTTCACTCCTGCCATTTCCTGTTTGACCCCTTCCAATTTGATCTCCAGTAGCATATTGGACACCTACAGACCTGGGGAGTTCCTCTTTCAGTTTCTCATCATTTTGCCTTTTCGTACTGTTCTTGGGGTTCTCAAGGCAAGAATACTGAAGTGGTTTGCATTCCCTTCTCTAATGGACCACATTCTGTCTGACCTCTCCTCCATGACCCAACTGTCTTGGTTGACCCTACACAGCATGGCTTAGTTTCATTGAGTTAGACAAGGTTGTGGTCCATGTGATTAGATTGACTAGTTTTCTGTGATTATGGTTTCAGTGTGTCTGCCCTCTGATGCCCTCTTGCAACACCTACCATCTTACTTGGGTTTCTCTTACCTTGGACATGGCATATCTATCTCTTCACTGCTGCTCCAGCAAAGCGCAGCCTTTGCTCCTTATCTTGGACGAGGGGTATCTCCTCACCACCACCCCTCCTGACCTTGAATGTAGAGTAGCTCCTCTTGGCCCTTCTGCGCCTGCGCATCCACCGCTATTTGGACGTGGGGTTGCTCCTCTTGGCTGCCGCCCTTAACTGTATAGAGCTTCTCAATTTTTTGATATAAAGAATATAATCAATCTGATTTCAGTGTTGGCCATCTGGTGATGTCCATGTGTAGAGTCTTCTCTTGTGTTGTTGGAAGAGAGTGTTTGCTATGACCAGTGTATTGTCTTGGCAGAGCTCTATTATCCTTTGCCCTGCTTCATTCTGTACTCCAAGGCCAAATGTGCTTGTTACTCCAGGTGTTTCTTGACTTCCTACTTTTGCATTCCAGTCCCCTATAATGAAAAGGACATCTTTTGGGACTGTTAATTCTAGAAGGTGTTGTAGATCTTCATAGAACCGTTCAACTTCAATTTCTTCAGCATTACTGGTTGGGATATAGACTTGGATTACCGTGATATTGAATGGTTTGCCTTGGAAATGAACAGAGATCATTCTGTTGTTTTTGAGACTGCACCCAAGTAGTGCATTTAGGACTCTTTTGTTGATTATGATGGATACTCCGTTTCTTCTCAGTGATTTTGCCCACAGTAGTTGATATAGTGGTCATCTGAGTTAAATTCACCCATTCCAGTCCATTTTAGTTTGTTGATTCCTAAAATGTCAGTGTTCACACTTACTATTTCCTGTTTGATCACTTGCAATTTGCCTTGATTCATGAACCTACCATTCCAGGTTCCTATGCAATATTGCTCTTTATAGCATTGGACCCTGCTTCCATCACCAGTCACATCCACAACTGGGTGGTGTTTTTGCTTTGTCTCTGTCTCTTCATTCATTCTGGAGTTATTTCTCCACTGACCTCCAGTAGCATATTGGGCACCTACTGACCTGAGGAGTTCCTCTTTCAGTGTCCTATCTTTTTGCCTTTTCATACTGTTCATGGGGTTTTCAAGGAAGAATACTGAAGCAGTTTGCCATTCTCTTCTCCAGTGGACCACATTTTATCAGAACTCTCCACCATGACCCATCCATCTTGGGTGTCCCTACATGGCATGGCTCATAGTTTCATTGAGTTAGACAAGGCTATGGTCCATGTGATTAGATTGGTAAGTTTTCTGTGATTGTGATTCTGAGATATCCTACATCTGAGGTCAGAGAAACCCCAGTAAGACAATTAGGCACTGGAGCAGTTGTGAGGGGATACCCCACATCCAAAGGCAAAGGAAAAGTCCCTCCAAGATGGTAGGAGGGGCGAATTCACATTTAGAATGAAACCTCATTCCCGCCAGAGATGCTCAAAAGGCTCAAACAAACCTTGGGCACACCAGGACCCAGAGACCCTACAGAGACTGAGACAGAACTGTGTTTGAGTGTCTCCTGCGGAGGCATGGGTTGGCAGTGATCTGCCACAGGGACAGCAGCTCTGGGTGTGGGTATTGCATGTGTCCTTTTGGAGGAGGTCACTGTTGACCCCACCATGGAGCTGCCAGAACTTGCATAGGACTGGGAAATAGACTCTTGGAGGGCACAACAGAGACTGTACACTAGGACCCAGGAGAAAGGAACAGTGACCCCACAGGAGACTTGCCTGTGGGTGTCCAGGAGCATCTGGGGAAGGTGCGGGGTTGGGGGCATGGACTGTAGCAGTGCATGCATGGGATCTTTTGAGGGAGGTCACCATTATCCTCATTACCTCCACTGTAGTTTGGCCCCAGGTAAATAGCAGGAGGGAACACAGGTCCACCTATCAACAGAAAATTGGATTAAAGATTTACTGAGCACAGCCCCGCCCATCAGAACAAGACCCAGTTTCCCCCTCAGTCAGTCTATCCCATAAGGAAGCTTCCATAAGCCTCTTATCCTTTCCATCAGAGGGCAGACAGGCTAAAAACCACAATCACAGAAAACTAACCAATCAAAAGTTTAAGGGATATTTACAACATTATATATTTAATTAATGGTACAGCTAGGTCCTTTGACTCCAAACACCATTAACTTCACTATATAGCACAAGCTAAGATTACACTGTACTCATGTGGCAGCTTTCTATAGAACAAGTTGCTTTATTCTCCTTGAGGTTATGATTTCAGCAAGTAAAACACATAAATACAGCAGTAAAAGAATTACAATAAAAACTAAGTTTGTGTTAAGCCCTTACAGGAATTTGTCATAAAATACACACAGACACACGTGTGCATGCACACACACACACACACACACACACACACACACACACACTTCAAATAAAAAGAGCCTAAGCCTTGAACAAGTTTACAATATTGTAGAAAAAGCCAAAAAAGTACACTGGAAATTTGTATGACTTGCACACAGACTTATAAAAATGCAAAATACTAGCACCCAAAGATTTATGTGGATCAGATGGATTAAAGAAGGCATGGTGGAGGTGATAACATGCAAATTGGAAACGAGTAAGAAGTTGTTGAATCAGTAGAAAGGAAGTGGGATGAGTTAAGGGTGTTCAATTGTGTCCAAGTATTTGCAACTCTTTGGACTGTAGTCTGCCAGGCACCTCTGTCGATGGGAATTTTCAGACAAGAATACTGGAATAGGTTGTTATTTCCTCCTCCAAGGGATCTCACTGACCCAGAGGTTGAAACTTTGTCTCTTATGTCTTCTGTGTTGGTAGGTGGGTTCTTTACCACTAGCGCTACATGGGAAGCCATGGGTAGAAACAAACAAACAAAATTCAGATGTTCTAGGTCAAGGGTAGAAAACAACAACAACAACAAAACAAGTGTTCGAGATTAATGGAAGAAAAGATGTAGACTAATTGTCAGTGGGAGCAAAATCGTTTTAAAAAAATTTTTATTGGAGTATAGTTGATTTACAGTGTTGTATCAGTTTCAGGTGTATAGCGAAGTGAATCAGCTATATAGTACATGTACATCGAGTCTTGTTAATATTCTTTACCCATATAGGCCATTGGAGATTATTGAGTAGAGTTCTGTGTGCTATACCATAGGTTCTTATTAGTTATCTATTTTATATATAATAGTTTGTATATGTGATTTTGCAGCACATGGATGGGCCTGGAGATTGTCATACTGAGTAAAGAAAGTCAGAGAAAGACAAATATGATATTTCTGTGAAAGGGAGAAAAAAAAGGTATAAATGAAATTACAAAACAGATATAGAGTCACAGATAACAAACTTGGGGTTACGAGGAACTAAGGAAGTGAGGTATACATTGAGAGTAATATCTTTTAAACAGAGGAGGGACCTGTCAGATACACACTTTCACTAAGACCAAGGAATTGAGGATTGACTACTGATAATTAGAGGAAGTAATAATGCAAAGCTCTCCTGTAGTAGGAGTAGTATTAAAGTAGACTATCATCTGGGTCTAAGATCTAGGTCTCATTATCTAATTATAATAAAATTACATATATTGCACTGTTTTGCATATATTAATTCATAATATTTATTCCTTATTACAACCCTGTGATTAGGCACTCTTAGTGCCTTAGATGCTATGCTACTCTGCTTCTTAGATGCTTGGTAGCTTCCAGAGAAGAGGGTGGCTGTTCCACATAGGGAAAGTCACACAGCTTCTTGAGTGTCAATTGCCTTGAATATACAAGTAGGTATGAACTTGACTATTCCATATTTTAAGATTGGGGGACACTGTATTATAATCAAAATTAGACTTTATTAATAAAGAGATAGTTTACTAATATACTGTTTTTATATAGTCATTTAAAAAATATCTCAAGCACTCACTGCTATAGATTCATCCAGCTCAAGTTCTTCACATTCTAAGGAGATACTTTTTCTCTCTTTGCGACCAAATTTCAAGTCCTTCAAAAGATTCCTTAGTAGCACTCATTGGAAATTCAGTTGTAAACTTCCTTTATCACACTTACTTTTTATAGGCAAGTTTTTATTTGTAAAGCTTAATTATAATTCCCTTGAAAGCTTAAAATTTAATTTTTGTTATTGAGGTTCTTATGTAGAGATCCAGTATGTATTTGTTAGTAAACATTTTAAACAATTCATTTTATTAGCAGTATAATTTACTGTATAGACAGGAGAAATAACTTGAGCTTCACCAGTCAACACATTGGGAACTTAAGGAAATTCTTTCTGTTGATGATGTGCTAGTAGTTGATAAATGTTGTTGACAGATATTCCTCTGTCATTGTCTTTGATTATTCACATCTACATGTGAATGTGTGTATGATTGTGTTTCTGTAGCTAAACTATGGGTCTATGTCTGTGCAGGTATGTATGCTCAGCTGCTTCAGTCATGTCTGACTCTCTGCAGTCCTATGGACTATAGCCTGCCAATCTCCTTTGTTCATAGGATTCTCCAGGCTAGCATACTGGAATGGGTTGCCATGACCTTCTCCAGGGGATTGTCCTGACCCAGGGATCAAACCTGCATCTCCTGCAATGCAGGCAGATTCTTTTATTGCTAAGCCACTGGGGAAGCCCAATCTATGTCTGTAGCAACAGGTAAATAATGATGGTAGACTAAGCCAATACTTCCTGTCCAAATCACATTTCTCTCCCTCTCTCTCTCACATATATGTATGCACATACACAATATTTCAAGTAGAAAGTAAATCATTTATACTACTATGTAACAAAGTTTCCACTATTTCTTTAATCAAAACTCAACCCAAATTGAGATGACAAAGGAAAATACAGCATAAAACATGAAAGAAACAATGTATAGTATATATATTTTTAAGAATCATAAAAATCAGAGTCTAAGGAGTATGATGATAAGACTTCTCCTCAGAGCAACAGGACTAAAAGATTTTCCCATCCCTACTTGGCACACACCAGAGACAGTGGCCACTTCTGCTCACAGTTCAAGTTCTGGGACTTATAGGTGGAAAATGTTCCATGTGGCTACTACCCCTGCAACACTCAGAGCTATCTAAAGTTCCAAGCAAACTACACTGGTTTATATACACACAGAACTTGCCTACTATGTTTATTATACAAATTATGGATTTTAGAAAAACCATTTTTTTAGAATAAATTGATAAAAATTAGATGAGCTATGTAAAATGTTATTACTGCACTCTTTTTGGAAGTGTTGGTTTATTACTTTTCCTCACCATGAATTTATGCAACATAAATAATAGACTCATTGCAATGAAGAATTTTTCACACATTCTATAAAGCATATTTTCCAGTAAGTTTACTCATCAGATATATAATTAAACCTAGCAATAGTATAATCAACCAGAATCTTGAATCAATTACACATGACAACTTTGCTTTTCTCCCAGTGCAAGCATAAAGCCATCATTTAACATTGATACTATTTAAAGTCCTTGGAAAAGCAACTGCTTTTAAAGGTTAAAATAATTGCCTTTAGTATTTTTCTAGTAATTATTGTAAAATTTATAATAAATTCATGTAATTTAAGCATATGACACTTTTCTGGCAACTTAATTAAATTATGAGGTAAATATTAATATAATCAAGTGTAATACCAAGAAACATGTCCAATAAAATACATGGAAGTATTTGATTCTGTCATTCATGATGAATTTCTTGATTAAATAAATCAATAAAGTTTATCATAGAATGATGTACATTTTAGTTATACTCATTAGTGATAAATATGGTTTATAAATTTTAGATAACTTAAAACTTTAGAAATTTTATCTTCAACCACTAGAATCTCCATAAAGTTGGAGAATCTGGGAACACAGATAAATAGTTTTAAAGTTTTATTGCTTATTTTTTACTTATTTTAAGACTTAGAAATAATCTGCAGGATCAGAATTATTAACACTTACTTGGTAATTTTTTAATTCTCTGTCATACCAAGAGAAATATGTAAGATGTTAACCTACTTCATATTTGTCCTAAACAAAATGATTCTAAATTATGACACTGCTTTTGTTTTTCTGTCCAGAATCAATTCAATACAATAAATATTTATTTAATATATTACTATAATTATTATTTATAACCCAAGATCTTTCACTTCAAGTATAAGTTTATTAAGTCCTTGATATGATAAACATATATGTGAGTCAGATATGAAAAGACTGTGCATAATATCATATTGTCAATCTCAGATTGACTAGCATGCAAACACTTATACATGCTATACACATACAGACATGCAAAACCATTAGCACTAACAAATATCTGCAAATATCCAACTCTAAAAATAATTTATGTGATTTATTCTGTAAGTTATTTTAAGTCAGGCTATTGCCAGGACCACAAATTAGATATATATTATTTTTACATGTTTTTATCTTTTTCAAATTTAAATCTTCTTCTGGAACATGGTTTTGTATAAATGAATTAATAGATATATGATACATAAATAATAAGATTTCTCATAAGATTTGTTTAACTCAGGACTCTGGTTTTGAGTGTGTCAGATGTTCCCTTCCATCATTGCATGTCTTTACAGTAGCTCCAATGGGAAGCAATTAAAAAAGTGGGCCTTCTTTTTTTTTAACTAATTCATAATATATTTCTAGTTTCACATTTTTAAAGATGTTACCTGTGATGAGAAAAAGAGTCTACAATTTAAAAACAAAACTGAGAAACTATGACTATATATCTAATTGTTATAATGATACATGTAAAATTTATTCTCTTTATAAAGAGAGTCTCATGTACTTATTATATGTACAGAAAGAATATTAATTACCAACACAGAATGACTGATAGATTTAGTCATATTCCTTTTACCAAATACTCTGGGCATAAGATTTTTTGGCAAATACTTAATTTTTATATGGAAAGGAAACAATCTATTTCTCATAGTTCTGAATTTATATCTGTAACTGATCAATGACTAGCTATGTCAGCTTATGAAGTGACAATGCTTAATAAACATTTTAAAATTTATGCTATTATGACTATCTTAACATATTTATGGTTTATGAAGTTTACATGAAACAACACTGTTTATGCTTGTCTTGGTATAATTATTGATAACAACTCTTTCCATTCTGAAAAGTGTCCTGGTTTGTAGGGTAAATTATACAGTAACCTTACAGATTTTAGTGTGTAAATAGTATTGTATGATTATTGCTCTGATACAGGCATGGGGAGGATAAAAGCAAGCCCAGAGATGGTGACTCTATAGGAGATTTTAGCAGAATTATTAGATTTCTAAGAGGTGATAGTAATTTGCAGTTTCTTAAAGGACATCGAGGGCAGTGAAAGCAAGTCATTAGGTATTAAGTGAGAAAAAGATTGTGTGCTCAAGTAAACAGTTCTTGGGAGATAGGAAAACACATTAGGAGCATGGCAAAATGGAGCCTGAAATTTCATTAGGATAGATAATAAAGTGTGCTTGTGCAGCACAATATCCTGCATCTTGAAACTTACAAGGAACCATGGAAAATTTTAGTTAGAATTAATTGTAACTGCAAACAGTATGTTCTATTGGTTCCACCCCCAAGCGTCTCTGGTTATGTCTCTCCATCTTACACTAATAAAGTCTAAACACCAGCCACTGTCGCGTTACTGAGACCACCACCAGCCTCTGAACTATTGGCCCTCTTCTCTCCACTTCTGCCCCATAAGGCAGCCTGGGTTCTGATTGTAACATGTGAAGCAGTCATCCCCCTGCTAAAACCTTCCAATGGGTTAGTTATAGAAAACAAAGCAAAAAACCTCTCAGTTGTTTCTATATGATCTGCCCCTTGTCAACCACTCCAACTTCGTTTACCTCCAGTCTTTCATTTATCTCATAGTTCAGTTCAGTTCAGTCGCTCATAGTACCTAGTACTAAATAAATTAAAAACATTTTAAAAACATAAAAACATTTTCAAAACATAAAAACATTTTTAAAACATTTAAAAAAAGTTTAGCAATTTCTCCTCACAATAAATCTCCAAAAGAATAATCTTATGTCATTCATCATGATACCCAAAATATGTAACTTTTTGTTGTTTAGTTGCTAAGTTGTGCCTGATTCCTTGCAACCCCATGGACTGTAGCATGACAGGGTCCTCTGTCCAGGGAATTCTTTTCCAGGCAAGAATATTGGAATGGGTTGCCATTCTTTCTCCAGGGGATCTTCCAAATCCAAGGATCCAACCTGTGTCTCCTGTGGCTCCTGCACTGGCAGATGGATTCTTTACCACTGAGCCACCAGGGAAGCGTGATTTGTAAAATATTGGAATGCAGTAAGAATCTAAAGAATGAAGATGTGGAATTGATTATTTAAGTTGTACAATATGATTACCATGTTAATAATTTAGGAAGATTATTAAATATACTTTAAATACTTTCTGTGTTTTCTGCAATGTTTATAAAATTCCATTAATATGGATGTACAAATACATATCTGGGCTTTCCTGGTAGCTCAGATGATAAAGAATCTGCCAGCAATGCGGGAAAGCCAAGTTTGATCACTGGATTGGGAATATCCCATGGAGAAGGGCCTGGCCACCCCCTCTATATTCTTGCCTAAAGAATCCTATGGACAGAGGAGTCTGACTGGCTACAGTCCATGGGATCGCAAATAGTCAGACAGGACTGAGCAATTCACTCACTCACAATATATATTTAACAGTAAATCTAGGATTCTTACATGCATTGACTTTTACTGTTTCCTTAGTATTTCTCTCCCTGCCAGTGTGTGTGTATATGTGTGTGTGCTTTTATGGGTATGTTTAGAGAGAGAGAGAGAGGTTGGCTGAAGATCAAATTGGAAAATTTTTTTTAAAATGAAAACTATATATACATGATGTCTAATGATTTTAGGCATGCAGGTAAAAAGAAAACACTCTTCTACAGTTTACATATGTAATATTGTGTATTTCTATATAATGATTAAATAGTTTGTATATATCCATAATAGACATACAGATAAAAGCCTTCTGGAATCTCTTGCTTAGTCATATTAGTTTATATTTCAATTCAAAGTTTTTCAATAAAAAGTAGGATTTTGTATCAAAAGTCATAAGCAATTTTTGCCTTTGATCCAGTAATTCTAACAATTCATTCTTCAGTGACTGAAAATGTATGAAAATATTTTGCTCAAAGATACATGTTTGAGTGTAATTTTAATAAGGATGAAAGAAGACAGTCTCCAAGTTTCTTAAATTTGCAGAAAGGTTAGCTCTATTATAATACACCTAACAATGAAATATTATACATATATAGTACAAGGATTTAGAATACTAGTTAATAAAATTGGAAAATATTTATGAAATGTATACTATATATGTTTATATTTTTATGTTTATGTATGTACATATTTATAAGTATCTAAAGAGAAAGAGAAATGTGAGACCAGGAAATAAATCTACAAAAAGTCTATGAAATACATATTTTAACCTCTCTAAATCATGGATGCATTTTATAGTCAATGGGATTTTATAATCACAGCCAGCCAGTTGGAGTCATGACATAGATGTGTGAAAATCTTCCTTAGCACCTTCTGGTAAAATCACAAAGCTGTCAACATTAAAGCTGCTTAAATTTCATAAAGTATGGTTTTGTGATTAGATCAATTTTTTCTTTTCTTTTGTGCCTTTACCCATAGTTTCAAATAATTTGTATAACTTTTATTGTTGTTCAGTCGCTAAGTTGTGTCTGACTCTTTGCGACCTCATGAACTGCAGCATGCCAGGCTTCCCTGTTGTTCACTATCTCCTGGGGCTTGTGCAAACTCATGTCCACTGAGTCTGTGATGCCGTCCAACCATCTCATCCTTTGTTGGCCCCTCCCCATCCTGTCCTCGGTCTTTCCCAGCATCAGGATCTTTTACAATGATCTTCGCATCAGGTGGCCAAAATATTAGCGCTTCAGCTTCAGCATCAGTCTTTCCAGTGACTATGCAGGATTGATTTCCTTTAGGATTGACTGGTTTGATTTACATGCTGTCCCAGGGACTCTTGAGCCACTAATCTCTTTTCCATATTTTTCAAGCAATTTGTATAATAGTTTGTACAACTTTTATAAATAAGAAGTATTGATAAATCCTATTTAAAAAGAACATAAACAAAACAGTAAATTGTATTTTGGGAAATCAGAAAGAGGTAAAAGGAATTTCACTGAAATACTGCCTTCTTTACTTCTTTACCTCCTTTAATTTTTGAGAAAATTAGTTCTGTAGAGTAAACAGGATTTTGAGTACAAATGCAAATAAACTTGATGTTAGGTTCAGATTCTAAATAACCCTTAGAATCTATGACCTTGGTGAAATCACCACTATTGAGTCTTATATTGTTTTTTGATTTTTTGTTTGTTTGTTTTTATAAAAGAAGGAGATAATATATTAGGTTTGGGAAAGCTTATAAATTAAATCATAGAAGTGAAAGTTTTTTAGAATTTTAATTTATAAGATCTCTAGATTATTTATTCTGCATTGTATTCATAATGACAATTGAGGTCACTAAATTAAAGAAAAAAAACTATTTTGGATAAGTTCTCTTAATATGGAAATGTTATGAAAACCTATTTTAAAATGATTCCTGAGTCATCCAGACTTTGAAAAGTCAGTTTTCTTTACAGATTTTTGTGGGATAATTTAAGGAACACAACATTTACCCATTTAAAGTGTACAGTTAAGATATTTTTACTAAATTTATAGAGTTGTGCAAGCTTTACCATGACCTAATTTTAGAGCATATCTTTCACTCCAAAAATTATCCTGCTGCCCCTAGAGGCAGTCAACCTCCAATCCCTCTCAAAGACCTTGGAAAACACTGGTCTGCTTTGTGTCTCTATACATGTGTTTTTCCTGTATGTTTCATATGAAAGAATCATACCATATGTGGCTTCTTTAACTAATGTTTTAAGTTAATATATGTTTTAGCATACATAATAAATTTCTTCCCTTTTCTTACTGAATAATATTTCATTGTATGCTTATACTAATTTTTTAAACCAAAATGTAGTTGATTTACAATACTATTTTAGTGTCAGGTGTAAAGAAGAGTGATTTGATATTTACATAGATTGTACAATACTTAAAATTTTGAAGTATTGACTATACTCACTATTATTGTTGTTCAGTTGCTAAATTGTGTTTGACTCTTTGAGAACCTCATGGACTGTAGCATTCCAGGCTTCTCTGTACTCTATCTGCTTGAGTTTTCCCAAGTTCATGATCATTGAGTTGGTAATGCTATCTCTTCTTTTGCTCCCTTTTGCTCTACCATTGCCTTCAATCTTTCCCAGAATCAGGGTCTTTTCCAATGAGTTGGCTGTTTGCATCAGGTGGCTGAAGTATGAGAGCTTCAGCTTCAGTAACAGTCCTTCCAATGCATATTCAGGGTCGATTTCCTTTAGGATTGACTGATTTTATCTCCTGGCAGTCCAAAGGACTCTCAAGAGTCTTCTCCAGCACTACAATTTGAAAGCATCAATTATTCAGTGCTCAGCCTTCTTTATGGACCAACTCTCATATCCATATATGACTACTGGAAAAATCATGGCTTTGACTACATATGGCTTTGTTGGCCAAATGACTTCTCTCCTTTTAAGTAATGCTCTCTAGGTTTATCACAGCTTTCCTTCCAAAGAGCAAGCATCTTTTAACTTCATGGCTGAAGTCACCATCCACAGTAATTCTGGAGCCCAAGAAAACAAAATCTATCACTGCTTCCAATTTTTTCCTTTCTATTTGCCATGAACTAATGGGACCAGATGCCATGGTCTTAGTTTTATTAATGTTGTTTTAAGCAAGTTTTTTCACTCTTCTCTTTCATTCTCATTTCATTTCATTCTCTCTCTTCCCTTACATGTTCTGCTATCAGAGTGGTATTATCTGCATATCTGAGGCTGTTGATATTTCTCCTGGCAATCATGATTCCAACTTGTGATTCATCCAGCCAAACATTTTGATTGATATACTTTGCATAGAAGTTAGATAAGCAGGGTGATAATATACATCCTTGTCATAATCCTTTCCTAGCTTTACCAGTTAGTTGTTCATCAATGTCTGATTCAGTTGCTTCTTAACCCACATACAGGTGTTTTGGGAGACAGGTAAGGTGGTCTGGTACTCCCATCCCTTTAAGAATTTTCCAGTTTGTTGTGACCCACACAGTCAAAGTCTTTAGCATAGTCAATGAAACAGAAGTAGACATTTTTCTTTCTCCATGATCCAACTATGTTGGCAATTTGATCTCTGCTTTCCTTGCCTCTTCAAAACCCAGCTTTCCCATCTGGAAATTCTTGGCTCATGTACTGCTGAAACTTAGCTTTAAGGATTCTGAGCATAAGTTTACTAGCATGTGAAGTGAACACAACTGTACAATAATTTGAACAAGCTTAAGCATTGCCCTTCTTTTGATTGCATTGAAAACTGACTTTTCCAGTCCTATGGCCACTGCTGAGTTTTCCGTATTTGCTGACATATTGAGTGCAACACCTTAACAGCATCATCCTTTAGGATTTGAAATAGCTCAGCTGGAATTCCATCACCTCCCCTAGCTTTGTTTGTAGTAACGCTTCCTACGGCCCACTTGGCTTCACCCTCCAGGATGTCTGGCTCTAGGTGAGTGATCATACCATTATAGTTAACTGGGTCATTAAGACATTTCTTGTATAGTCTATCTGTGTATTCTCACCACCTCTTCTTAACCTCTTCTGTTTCTGTTAGGTCTTTATCATTTCTGTCCCTTATCATGCCCATCCTTGCATGAAATGTACCCTTGATAGCCCCAATTTTCTTGAAGAGATCTCTGGTCTTTCTCATTCTTTTTTCCATCTATTTCTTTGCATTGTTCTCTTAAGAAGGCTTTCTTATCTCTCCTCGCTGTTCTCTGGAACTCTGCTTTCAAATGGGTATATCTTTCCCTTTCCTGTCAGCCTTTTGCACCTCTTCTTTTTGCAGATATTTGCAAGGCCTCCTCAGAAAACTATTTTGCCTTTTTGCATTTCTTTTATGAACAGTTTACTAATGATAAACCAATGTCAAATAAACCCATGAAAAGATTCTTAGTATCATTACACCTTCAGTTCAGTTCAGTTCAGTTCAGTCGCTCAGTCGTGTCCAACTCTGCAACCCCATGAATCGTAGCATGCCAGGCCTCCGTGTCCATCACCAACTCCCGGAGTTCACCCAGACTCACGTCCATCGAGTCAGTGATGCCATCTAGCCATCTCATCCTCTGTCGTCCCCTTCTCCTTCTGCCCCCAATCCCTCTCAGCATCAAAGTCTTTTCCAATGAGTCAATCTTCGCATGAGGTGGCCAAATTACTGGAGCTTCAGCTTTAGCATCATTCCTTCCAAAGAAATCCCAGGGCTGATCTCCTTCAGAATGGACTGGTTGGATCTCCTTGCAGTCCAAGGGACTCTCGAGAGTCATCTCCAACACCACAGTTCAAAAGCATCAATTCTTCAGCGCTCAGCCTTCTTCACAGTCCAACTCTCACATCCATACATGACCACAGGAAAAACCATTGAGTCAACTCTTCGCATGAGGTGGCCAAAGTACTGGAGCTTCAGCTTTAGCATCATTCCTTCCAAAGAAATCCCAGGGCTGATCTCCTTCAGAATGGACTGGTTGGATCTCCTTGCAGTCCAAGGGACTCTCGAGAGTCTTCTCCAACACCACAGTTCAAAAGCATCAATTCTTCAGCGCTCAGCCTTCTTCACAGTCCAACTCTCACATCCATACATGACCACAGGAAAAACCATAGCCTTGACTAGACGGACCTTAGTTGGCAAAGTAATGTCTCTGCTTTTTAATATGCTGTCTAGGTTGGTCATTGCACCTTAGTGCCATTCTACTCAATTAAAAAAATTTATCTCAGAATTATTAGGATATTTAAAATTAAAATATCAAAATTAAAATTGAACATAGCAAATACTGGCAAGGATATGGAGTAACTGCCACTGTATACTGGTAAGAATGTAAAATGGTAAATAAAAGAACTTTGAAAACTGAATGTTTCTCAAAGAATTAAACATACACTGTCACATGACCTACCCATCAATTCTTGGGCTATAACCCAATAAAAAAGAAAGTTCCTACCCATAAAGAAACTTGTACATGAATATTCATGGCAGGCACATTTTTGGCAACCCAATTTAAAATAATCTGATTGTCCATGTAAATATGTGTACATGTGGTATATCCATACAGACAAAAGAGGTTACATATTATCTAATTCCATTTATATAAATTTCTAGATGATACCAACTAATCTATAGTGACAGAAAGTATAAGAAAGAGTGTGAACCAGTGTGGGGGAATTAGAAAGGGGTATGCATAAATGAGGCTTCCCTGGTGGCTCAGACAGTAAAGCATCTGTCTGCAATGCAGGAGACCCAGGTTTGATCCCTGGTTGGGAAGATCCCCTGGAGAAGGAAATGGCACCCACTCCAGGACTCTTCCTGGAAAATCCAGTGGACAGAGGAGTCTGTTAGGTTACGGTCCATGGGCTGCAAAGAGTTGGACACAACTGAGCAACTTCACTTTCACTTTCATGCATAAATGTGGGGAATGACAGATATATTCATGTCTCAATTGTAGTGATGATTTCACAGATGTATACATATGTCAAAACTTTTCAAATTACTCAACTTTAGTATAAACAGCTTATTATTTCACATCTATATTTCAGTAAATTTGTTTAAAAAATGGAACATGAACAATAAATGCATATTTATTTTTCTACATCCACTCTCAGAAAATTCTTATTATAATAAACTAGAATTCTACTAAAAATGACAGTGAATATCCTCATTTTCTCAGTAACCTCCTGTGATTTCCCAAAGCATTCAAAGTTGTTCAGTTCAGTTCAGTCGCTCAGTCGTGTCCGACTCTTTGCAGCACGACTTATGAATTGCAGCACGCCAGGCCTCCTTGTCCATC
>SJXO01007896.1:51222-100215 GCA_006408615.1 Connochaetes taurinus | reverse complement strand
TTCATCTCTATTGACTCAATTAATACTTATTAAGTATCTATGATTATATTTAATGTACTAAGCACTATATCATGAGGCAGCCAGATCTGAAGTCATTTATTTGTATTTTCACATTATGATAAAGCATATGGCCAATATTGTACTTTGAAGGACATCTATTAATGAGAGAATTAATAAAAAATGAATCTTCTCACCCACTTTTCCCAAAGAAAATTTTATTTATTTATTGCATCATATAACATCATGTCACCAATATAAAGATCTCTAGAGAAAAGTCATCACTTGCAACTTCTTCTTTTGCTTTCTAAAGTTATCTAATAAAAAACTGCTGTTGTATCTTACACATTACTTGGCATCCACGTACAACTTGATTAAATCTGTTGAACAACTGGAGGGAACACAAAAATAATCCACTCTCTTTTCTTCAATCATATAAAAGTAGTAAATGATTATTGAAAAATTTTTATCTGCTGTGATAGGCCTTCATCAAGTCTTTGTGAGCCAATAGACAACCAGATGTTTCTCTAGCAATAGATAAGGATTGCAAGAGATATTTCATCTATCTCTAATATTACCACATGCATTTGTTGAGCAACTACAATGAATAAAACATTATACTANGGCCTTCATCAAGTCTTTGTGAGCCAATAGACAACCAGATGTTTCTCTAGCAATAGATAAGGATTGCAAGAGATATTTCATCTATCTCTAATATTACCACATGCATTTGTTGAGCAACTACAATGAATAAAACATTATACTACAGAAAAGACAGAAAATGAAAAAAAATAAAATGCCCCCTTCCTTTTAGGAGCTGCCTCTCCAGGAGAGAGTACTGACAGGTAAGCAATTACTATCAAAAGTTATCACAGCTGGGGCTTCCCTGGTGGTTCAGTGTTTAAGACTCCACTTTTCCACTGAAGAGGGCACAAGTTCAAGCCCTGACTGGGGAACTAAGATCCCAGAAGTCATCTGGTGTGGAAAAAAGACTAAATAAAGCACAAGGAAAAAATGTGGCACAAACTTGAAAAATAAAAGTTATCAGAGCTAATAGAGACAGGGTTAAGTCCTGCCTAGAAGTGTCTACTCTTTCTACTCTGGCTAGAAGTGGTCATTAAAATAGACCTTGAAGGATAAGTTGGATTTACCAGGGAAATAAAAAGGTGAAGTGCAAAGGACATTTCAGGCAGCCAAAGCAGTACACGAAAAAGTTTACAGTTCAACTGAAAACTTTGTGTATTACTGAATATGTGTGAGAAAAGTGAAAATGGAGTGAATAACGCTTAGAGCTAATAGAGACAGGGTTAAGTCCTGCCTAGAAGTGTCTACTCTTTCTACTCTGGCTAGAAGTGGTCATTAAAATAGACCTTGAAGGATAAGTTGGATTTACCAGGGAAATAAAAAGGTGAAGTGCAAAGGACATTTCAGGCAGCCAAAGCAGTACACGAAAAGGTTTACAGTTCAACTGAAAACTTTGTGTATTACTGAATATGTGTGAGAAAAGTGAAAATGGAGTGAATAACGCTAGGAAAGCAATTTATAGCCAAATAAAGAAAGTTTTTTTTTTTTTTTTTTTTTTTTTTGCCATAAAAAGAATAGAATTTAGGTAAAGGGGTGGGACAGTGAACCTTTAACAATTTCCATTAATTAAATAGGAAAAACAAAACCTGAAAAAGTCCAAACAATTACTAGATCCTAAAGTTCCCATTTCTTTATAACTATACAAAAAGAAAAGATTCTAGAGTGAATTATTTAGTTCCTCTCTAAAAACTACTTTAAAAGCAAAGTGATTTAAATCTTGGGAACACAAATGAAATTATCTGTGCTTTTACTTCACATGATCGGATTACAGTTGAGTTATTGGAAAAAATTCCCATGAAAAGCATAAAATTAACTGCCACTTATATATCTTCCATTTGGGGACTTATATATTTGTCATGCTGAGTTTCAAATGTAAGTTTTTAACAAAACCTTCTGTTCTTCCATGTACATCAAAATATAATAGGTTTCTAAAGCAAACCAACAGGACCAAGTATGGGTAGCAAATGGGTAGCTGACTTTTTCCCAGAGTCCTCAAAGCCAGGAAATTTCTCCACTGAAGGGCTAGCCCAATTCAGTCATGACACTGGAAAAGAGATGACTTCTAATCAAAATTTAAAAATTTTTTGCTCTGCAAAAGACACCATTAAGGTAATTAAAATGTAAGCCAAAGACTGTGAGAATATATTTGCAAAAGACACATTTGATAAAGAACTATTAGACAAAATATACAAATAACAGTTAAAACTCAACAGAAAGAAAACAAACAACTCAATATTAAAATGGTGCAAAAGATCAAAACAGACACACCTCACAGATGATAAATAAGTATATGAAAAAATATTCAGCATTATATGCCATTATTTTTGCAAATTAAACCAATGTGATATTACTACACACCTATTAGGATGGTTCAACATAAAACCTGACAATATCAAATGCTGACAAGGATTTGGAGTAACAGGCACTTTCTTTTCTTGCCAGTGGAAATGCAAAATGATATAGTCACTTTGGAAGAAAGTTGACAGTTTCCTAGAAAACTAAAGTAGTTTTATTTGATCAGGCAATCAAATTCCTAGATATTAATATTTATTCTTTGAGGTGAAAATCTTTGTCCATAGAAAAACTTGCATTTGAACGAGTTTAGCAGATTTATTCATAATTAGCCAAACATGGAGATAACCAAGATGACTTTCAGTATGTAAATGGATAAACAAACTGTGGTACATTCTTACAATATTAGCAATAAAAATAAATGAGCTATTAAACCACTAAGAAACATGGAGGAATCTTAAATGTGTATTGTAAATGAATGAAACCAATCTGAAAAGTCTACATATCATGTGATTCAAACTGTATGACATTATGGAAAAAGATAAAACTGTGCAGACAATAAAAAGATCGGTAATTGCCATGGATTTTGATGGAGGGGAGAGGAAAGATGAACAGGATTTCTATGGTGGTAAAACTACTCTTTAAGATATTGCAATGATGCATATAAATGTTATGCTCTAGTTAATAAACAATAATATGTCAATGCAAACTCATTAATTATAACATATGTACCACATTAACGCAAGATGTTAGTAATATAGAGAACTCAGGGGAGGAATGGTTATGGGAATACTCCATACTGTCGTCTCAATTTTTTGTAGACCTGAAACTATTCTTAAAAATGAAAACAAAAAAAAGTCTATTACTCTTAAGAAAATAAAAAGGTAATAGGAACTGAAAGAATAACCTGATTAAAGGAACAATTATTTTTTAACTCCAACACAACTCCATACTGACTGCCTACTGAAAAGTGGAATTTGGCCTAAAAATAGTTCCAATCAGCTCATGCAAGCCCACTTTAAAGGTGCCCAGTCATTCCAAAATAACTGACAGGACACAGCAAAGACCTTAGACTGTTGGACTCATTGGCAAATATGAGCCCCACTTCTGTGCTGGTAACTATACCAGGGTACTAGTCTATGACCGTGTAACAAGTAACCACAAACTTAGTGACTGAAAACTACATAACATTTATTGGGTTACAGTTTTGGGGAGTCAGGAATCCAGGCATGGTTTAGGTGGGTCTTCTGCTTAGGATCTCACAGTATCCAATCAAGATGTTGACTGAGTTGCTATCCATCTGGAAGTTTGATCGGGGAAGAATCTGCTTCCATGTTTATTCAGATTGTTGGGAGAGTTTATTTCCTTGTGGTGTGTGACTGAAGGCCCTAGCTGTTTGCTGGCTGTTTCCTGGAGAGTGCTTCAGCCCTGTGGGGAAGATCATCCCTCTTTTCCATGTGGTTTCCTTAGCATGGCTCATTACTCTGTCAAGCCAGCTAGGAGACCTTTGCAGTCTGCTAAGAAGTCACAGCATGAGGTAATCCCAGGTGTGATATTCCACCATATTTGCCATATTCTATTGGTTAGAAACAAGTCATATGACCCACAAGTGCTTTGGAAAAAGGAATTACACAAAATCATGGACACTGTGAGGTGAAAGCTTGCTGGATGTCTCTTAGTGTCTGACTGCCACATACATCAGCCAAGAACAGAAACCAAAAACAAAATACACTAGAACTCATAGCCTCACGGAGAAGCTCCAGATCTGTGAAAAAATAGTGTTCAGCCCATTGGATAAAGTTTTGACTGAATGGATGGGATAGTCTGTCAGTGTGTACCCTCAGAATCATAATGGATATTCAAAATATGCACGTGTTTGCACTTCTAAGCCGAACTGCAGGATTGTTGTGTTTATTCTTTTTATTGAAAGATAATAATAACATCAAACATGTATGTATCACCTATTATGTCAGATACTGCTCTGTGAAAATTCATCATTGTTTTTTTATTTTCTTTTCATTTAAAAAAAAAAAATGAATGGAAACACAAAGCAGCTTCAGGGCTAGCAAGCAACAGAGCCAAGATTCAAACTGGGAAAGCCGCCTTGTCTCTTTGTTACTTATAGATAATGTGAAATCGTGAAGGATGGGAGAAACTCTCTGCAAGGTCATAAAATTTAAAAAGAAAAAAGTTATCAGGAAATTATTGTTTTATCACTTCTAAAATTCACTCTCCCCAGTACAACCCTTTACCATCTGGTTCATTCACAGATTTTAATGAATGCTACTAGATCAAATTTTAGAGTGCTATAGTCCATCTGCTATAACTGGGGCTGAGGAAATAAAAACTTTTATATTCTGCTAGTCAATAACCAAGACTTATTGCTCAATTCCTATCTCTAATCTACAAGTCATAATCATTGATGTCTCCACAACCACAAATCTAATTTTAAAAAGTGAGATATTGGCAATACATACACAGATATGTATATAGTAAATTTCTGACACATGAATTTACTAAGCATGCAGTACTATAAGGTTTTGTACTAATGTAGATGTGATGGAAGGAAAAAAATGAATATGGATTCTTTTTGCCCCCAAGGAGTTTATTATCCAGTTGGTGAGGCAGGCGTATAATGAATATAATAAAAGACAGAAGGAAAAAAGCACTACTAATAGAGGAATAAGCAATATGGTGTGGGAGCGCAGAGGAAGCAGGAATGTGTGTTTCAGAACAAGTCAGATGTCAAACTTGCTCCCAGTTCTTACCTCACTGCAGCCCTCTCTGTGATCTGAAAACATCAACTTTTAAAAGCTCCATTGTCAATTTAGAGAACAAAGGAAGAGAAACATTAGAGAGGCCGTGAAAACCATTGGCAATTGCTGGAGCCACAGGGAGAAGGATAAGACTCAGTATATGCCTTGCACTGGATTTGCTTGTTATTCACTTGTACAGAAGATTGAAAGATCAACACTGAGAGACCTCCTTCTTTGTGTTGAAAACTGGGGAGAAAGGAGAGGAGACCAGAAATTCAAGGGGAAAGAAATTAACCAGAGTGTGCAGTTTGGAATTTAATATAATAACCATGAAAGGCTCAGACCTCTGGGATAAATTTTATGCTGTGTTCCAACAGGAAGATCATCATATTTATCTAAATTCAAAGAAACAATCAATTTCTAAGTAGTCTTGATCTCAAAACTGCAGCAGGCATTTAGAGCAATGTTTAAGGTGTGGAAGAAGTTCATAGAAATCTTGTTATAATGCAAATTCTGGTTCAGTAGATCTGGGGTTAGAAGATTCTTATTTTTGACCAAGTTCCCAGGAGATGTTGCTGATTCATGGACCACACTTTGAGTAGAAAAGATTTAAAGAAAAACCTTCAAGGTACTGTACTCTAAAACCTATTCAGTGTAAATAGGCAGTTGTAACCCCAGCTGGCCTGCAGACTGAATGACTTCAGAATGGATTAGGAGAGAAGAATTTTGAAAGTTAAGTCTTAACTGGTAGCTTAATCCTGAAAAAAACAACATTCTGAATGGTCCACCACATGACATAAAATATTCTTACATTCTTCTGGAAATATCTATAAATCTCTAATAAGGTTTTAGCATATTTCAAAGAATTACTTCATTTTACTTCTTTCTTTGCTCATAGGAACCTTTACTATCAGATTTAGTAATTATAAAATACTCCTCTTGATTTTACTACAGCAGATCAAGATTTTCAAGAATATGAGTCTTATAAAAAATCTGGGAAGCTCTTTAAGAAACAGAATGTTAAATTGCAAATACAAAATTAGGTATTAGCTACTAAAAAAAAAAAATGAATGTTACCATTAGGACAGTTCTGTCTCTTTTACAGTGGAAATGTGGAATACATTTTGTTGAGCCATATATTTCTTGTTGTATTTGTTGGATATTGATTGAAGAACAAAGTGAGATAGGAAGTTCTCTTACTAAAAAGTTTAACCAGAAGCTGGATAACAATTTACTAAATATGGTTTATCAGACGAAGGATGCATATCTAAGGTAAAGGATTCACTATGATCCCCATTCTCTAGCATTATGTCTGATATATATTTGATGCTTTATAAATATTTGCTGAAAGAATGAAAAAAAATTAGGTATTAGGTATGAACATGAATGCATATTTAGAAAAAAATAGCTCAGGCCCACCCCAGACTCACTTGCCACAGTTTGATGCCAGAGTGGACAGAGACAGTGGTCTTAACCAGTATGGTTAAATATCTTTCATGCACTTTACATGCCTGGGGCCCTGCATGAGGCCTCACCTCACGATAAATGTGCCCCTGGTTTTAATTCAGCTCTTGATTAGCTGAAGTATATCTATTAATTTTTTTTCTCAAAATAGGCAAATTGGTAGTACAGTCATAAATATTAAGTAAAATAGCCAAATTGGTGGTATAATCATAAATATTTAAGTATTTTAATAAATATTTAAATAATTAAAAAAGAAAAATGCTCTTTTCCCAAAAGTATATGCAGAAGTAAAAAGATAATATATCCCAAAAGTAATAATTTGTACTCTTTTTTGAGGTATGGGGTTCACTGATGGCTCAGTGGGTAAAGAACCCACCTGCCAATGCAGGAGGTACAAGAGATGCAGGTTCAATCCTTAGGTAGGGAAGATCCTCTGGAGGAGGAAATGGCAACCTACTTCAGTATCCTTGGCTGAAAAATCCCATGGACAGAAGAGTCTGGTGGGCTCCAGTCCAAAGGATGACAGAGAGTCAGACATGACCCAGAGACTACACACAATGATACATGTGCTATCTTGTTTAGAGGTATTATTTTACCTGTCACAGGCAGCCTCTGAGTTAGAAATGTTTTTTTTCTGGAAAGCCAACTGTTTAGAACTTAGGACAGCACAACTGCTACATATTTTGTTTCTCAGGGAAGCCCTCAGGAAGTTTGTTTACTCATAGTATATATTCCATAATCATATAAAGTTCAAAATCTACATCAAAAAATTGTGATTTTCACAATATGAGAATTCCTCTTCTCTGGATGTCTAAAATGTTTCTAACAGGATCCATGGCTTCCAGGTCTCTCAGGCCCTCCAGACCTCTCAAGCCCTCACTTTCACTGCAAAGAGGGCACTGCAACCCCCATCCTCCAGCCCCAAGTCAGCTCCAGCACAACCCCAGACTGAGGCAGGGAAGAAAGCAGGGTTAAGTGTAAGGGAATGAGTGAGGATTTCCCACACTTTACCTCCTTTGGAATAGCCTCAGCCTAAGCTCAACTCTCCAGCTGCCCTTCTCTTCCTTAAGAAAATCCCTGAATGCAGTGTGTCTCTTTCTCCTTGTCCTGTGTTCCTTCCAGTCTGGCACTTCCTCTTTCTATGGCCAGTGGTAGACATGACATATTATCCTCATCCCCAACATAATAGCTGTCTCTGCAACATTTAAACATGGCTCTGATGGTACTTGCAAAGAAAAAGGATTGGAATGGAAAGGTTTTTTTTGTGCACAGAAGTCCTGGTAGGGTGTATTAAAGAGAAAAGGGTTTTTTTTTTTTTTTTTTTTCCTCATTATATAAAAGAAAATACAGTCTCAGACTTAGCTATTCCAGGTATATAATTATAGAAGTCATAGCCAGACGGGCACAGAGAGCGGCCTAGAATATGAGCAGAAGGGATGAACTGATGGGTTGGGACTGGGAAAGCTATGGAAGGTGTCATATATGGGGGCAGGCTGGTGATAATAAAGGCGAGAAAAGGGGCCCTCTTTCCCTCACTCCTCCCCTCCAACCAGTTCTACTGACCAGACATTTCCCTAGGTCTTTGTGGACCAGCATGGGGAAGAAGAATGGGGAGGAACAGAGGAAAAGACAGGGTTGCAGGCAGCTCTGCAAGGTGTCAGCAACAGATTAGAAACTCAGGACAGCCAAAACAGTAGCAGTAGAGACGGAAGAATTTTGTGCAACTATCTGATTAAGGAGGCTCTCACCAGGGGCTGAATCAACATCAAGAATGAAGATGGCTGTTGTGTAGAAAGTCATATCAGATAGGGTTGGAGCCAGAAAGTTTGGGGAATTGACTCCTGCTCTTAAGATTCAGAATGCCTGCATAAAGATTTATTTTTCCCAATGAAGTATGAGATGTTTGAAATTTTTATCTTCTCTCCTGACTCTTTCCTCCTGTGCTTGGAACAAAAACATTCCTAACTTCCACAAACACAATTACCCAGCTAAATAAAAGCTCTTAACTCTGGAACAGTCCCAAATTTGAGGAAAACTTTGCTAAGGTGAAGGGGATCCAAAGAGACTTCATCTACCGAGCAAGGTTGTGTGTGTGTGTGTGTGTGTGTGTGTGTGTGTGTGTGTGTGTGTGTGTGTGTGTGTGTGTGTGTGTGTGTGTTTTCCAAAGAGCTCCAAGGTAGAAGCCCCAAGAAAGGGCAAACCTGAAGGCCTCTAGAAGTCTCACTCCACTCCCCACACCTCAACACTTTGGTTTAATTTCCTATGCAGTCTCTCCCCACTCATTTTAATGAGGGGAAATCGATTTCTAAACTCTTATTAAAAGATAAATTTGATGTATTTCCCAGAACTGTAGTTGTGTCTATTAAATTCTCTTTTATTGCAGGCTACTTGTTTGGGTAGCCCATAAGTCACATAATCTAGGACCCATGACCGAGACTCCTGGGGCCTCAAGGGACCAAAATCAACAGACATTCACAAATCAGCCACAATCTCTTTATGAAGAGCAGCAATGATTTACAGCAATTCCCTTGTCTACTGACATCTTCTTTGGCCCCCACCATGTTTCTAACACACCACACATAGGCATGTAACAGGCACAAGTTTGCAAGACCCAAGGTTCATTTGGTTTCATGATGGAGAACAATATTCTTTTTTATTCTGTGGCCCTTCTGCTTCTGCACATTGACCCTACACAACCATATTAATTGATAGGCTGGTTTTGTTACCCCCAGGCCATTTGTCTCTGAACATAATCAACTATAGTCTTCATATCCTCGGGCAACACTAGCCTGCATGTAAAGATGAGGTTAGTATTTACCTATGTTTGCTTTGACCTATTAAAAGAGGCCCTCCAGTCTCTTCATCTCTCCAAACTTTACCGAGAATATTTGGAAGATATATCATGTGTTATATTATATATATATATATATATATATATGACTGAGTCACTCTGCTGTACACCTGAAACTAACACAATATTATGTCAACTATATTTTAATAAAAAAAGATTTTTTTAATTCACAGTGCTTTAAGTACTCATTCATTTATTCATCCGACACTTATTTAAGAACCTGTTGTCTGCCTGGCCCAGTTCCAGGGCTGGATTCACAGCCGTGTGCAGTATAGAGTCCTGCATCCAGAGTTTATAACCTGGTGGGAACTCAGGTAAACAAGGAAGGCAGTGTGAAGGGAGTTAGGATGAGGGAGGACCAAATTCATGAGGAAGCCCAGTACAGTGGCTAAGGGCAGATTTTGCAGGCAGACTATCTAAGAGTGAATTCTAGTCCCATCACTCACTCGCTATGTGGCCCAGGTAATTTACTTAATCTTACTGTACCTCATTGTCCTCATCTAAAAAATTCTATCAACAACTGGGGGGCTGTTAGAAGTACTGAATAGGATAAACATACATAGAAACTGATACTGAGGTTTTAATTTTGCTAAATGATTTCAGTTAATCTGTGTTACTAGACTTCCCTGGTAGCTCATCTGGTAAAGAAATCGCCTGCAAAGCAGGAAACTCTAGTTCAGTTTCTGGGTTGGGAAGATCCCCTGGAGAATTGATAGGGTACCCGCTCCATTATTCTTGGGGTTCCCTGGTGCCTCAGATGATAAAGAATCTACCTGCAATGTGGGATACCTGGGTTCTATCCCTGGGTTGGGAAGATCCCCTGGAGGAGAATTCCTCCAGTATTCCTGCCTGGAGAATTCCATGGGCAGAGGAGCCTGGTAGTCTACAATCCATAGGATCACAAAGAGTTAGACATGACTAAAGCAACTAAGCACAGCACAGCAATCTGTGTTACTTAGAAATAGGTACAGTTTGAGTTGCCATTTTATACATATTAACAAGTAATTATTCTTAGCATATAATTTGCAAGTTTGTTTGGTGATCTTTAGTTTCTGGAAATCATGAAAACAAAGTATTCTAAAATAAGCATAAAAACCATGACCCCATTTGAGATGTGATTATACTTTCACAAGTTATTATCTTAAAAATTGATACCTGCCACTCAGGAAAGCTTAACTCTAAATACTGTCCAGTATCATCTCTCTGTTATTTCTGTGACAAAAAGACCTGATAGTTTTGAGATGATGGGTGGAGAATAATTCAACCTGATGTTTTTGTTTTGTGTATACCAACATAACTGTTGGATTGTCTGCTTCTTTGACTGTCCAGACAGTTGTGTACTATTGGGCAGGCCTAAGAGTTCTGTGATGACAAATTAATTACAGTTCCTATGACTGTAGAAATCCATGTTTTACAGCAACTCATTTACTCGACATCAATGATTTATTGCATTTGTATGTGTGCACATATAAGTTTGCCACGACAAGATGATGCTTAGTAATTAATTTGCCAACATAGTTTTATGTAATGTAATCCAGCTGTACTAAATACACCACATTCAATAAAAGAAAGTACTTAAACAGAACTCTGTTCTGGAAAGCCGTTTGGTGTGATGGTGAAACATCAGGAAACCAAAGCAGAAATGTGAAGCAGGAAGCTGAAATCTAAAACAGTGCTACAAATCCCAAAGAGGCAGCCTGTTTGAGCAGTGAAGACTTCCCACCCCAAACTGCAGTGTTCTTGCATTACATAAAACTGAATGGTCTCCCGGGAACTCGAAGAAAAAGAAATGAAAGAAATTTCTGATTCTTTCAGATGACCTGAAAATTCATACATGAAATATTTGAGGAGATGGCTTGGGCTGGAGACATTTGAAGTTCTGGGAGTGTTTCTATTTTGAGCATCACTTCTCAGAAATGACATCACCACTGGTATAACCTACCTTTACATGGGGAGCTGTCAGTTAGCATCTCAGCTCATGAGTGAAATTGTTTTTGTTTAGTTTGCTTGGAAAGAAAAATTGATTCACTTTTTGTCTTTCAAAATAATATTAGTGATATGCTCTCTTGAGTGGAACATCACAGAACAGACCATTTTTCTCCCTTTAATTAATTGCTGCTGAATTTTTTATTCTTTAGATAAGTTCTTTTTTTTTTTCAAATGACATTTGAGATAGAAAATAATCAAAGCACTGTCTGTACATGGAACAAACAGTTGCAGTTCTGGCAATCTAAAAAAATCTGCCTGAAAACCTTCCTGTGGTGAAAAGACTTCTAGATAAAGGTAGACAAATTCTCCCCTTTTCATCATGCCTGCGCACCATGGTCCCTACATACCTCATCCCACCCTCCACACACTTGTCCTCCTACCACAAAAAGAGCAACACATATGGAAAGTGATCTGTTGTCTCTTCACTATTTAGTTCCTATTTTACAAGGGTTGTTCAAGAGATAATAACCCATGCAAATTACTTTTTGGGAAAGCAACAGACTGCATGTCACTGTTAATGTCACTGAATATCTCCTAAACAACTTTTCTGTAATTTATGTCTTTCCTCTGACCTTAGTGACTTCTTTTGTCTTCTGTTAATTTGCATTCCCTTATGCATTGATCTGAAATTATTTGTTTTCTGTGTTCACTGCCTCAAATCACTCTGCACATTCTTCAGAAGACCACGTGTCCAAGATCCTTTCTATAATGTCAAGCAAGGTATATCAAGCCTTCCATTATATCACGTCACTGTTGCAGAAATGTAAAATCAGGAAAGTAAGTAGATAATTAGTTCAATTCCTTAAGTTTCTGCTTTGGCAACCAGAAAACAACAACAAGGCAAATGTGTTTACTTTGAAACTTACAAATATTTAAATAGCATCATTTTCAAGATGTTGGTGTATTTCTTTCCTCTCTTCTTTTCTAAAAGAGATAGATAGACAAATCACTTTGTCAAATGCCAACACCAATTCAATATAGTCCCATGCAATAAATTAGAATTGCAACAATTATACAATTATATCTGGAAGAATTCTATACACATAAAATATTCAGTCTTTTCATTTAAAAATATGTGTCAAGGTTTTAAAAAATTCTAAGCAATAAAAATTTTTTTTCTTTTGATTGGAATCTGATCTTTCCATCTTCTAACCTGGTTATGTCTGGTGCATTGGGAAGCTTTTATGTTTTACATACTATTAATTTCTTACTAAACTCTGTAGTCCTAATAGCTTTCAGTCAAACCCACATTTTTGTAAGATGAGAACAAGAATCTTTCATGGAGACCAAAAAAAAAAAAAAGGCAAGAGAAGACAGAAACAAAGAAAATATAATGTCAGCAATGGCTGCAGAGCTTCCTTGGTCTGTGTGTGTATAGATGGAGAAAAGAAAAGTTGAATAATATTTTGACCCTCTGTTTTGGCATGTCTTCTGATGTTCATTTCCACTGTGAGTGAGTGTGGGTCAGATAATAAGTTCTCAATATCTGTTATAGGAATAATTATGAACTGCAAAGGAGAATCTGAATAAATGAGAAAAATTATCCATATTGTATGCATGAATGTATTAATTTTATATTTATAGAAAAGAGTGATGAAGGGGAAGATATCCCCATAAAAGGCAAAGGAATGTTCAATCGCTCAAACTAGGACATTAATTCATGCATTTTGTCAAAGACAGTTGACAGAATTGGGATTTTAGGGGGTGACATGCTTCAATTCAGGATTCAAAAGCAAGATAAATTCACATTTTGAATGAAGAAGTTCAACTCAAACAAATCTGCCAAAAATATGTGTCCTGGACTGGTGATTACTGGGAAACAGGCAGGGTAATGCTCTTTGACATGGCCATGGTAGCCATGGGGCATACACTAAATGTCACTTAGATCATAGCTCACCTACTTTCTCTTTTGCATAGGACTAACCAAACAGGCCTTTCTTATATAGTTAAAACCAGCAATTTGTCAACATAAAATGATATTTCTCTATGTGAAAGTTAGTACTTAAATAGCAATAGAATCATTTTCAGGTGTTTTAAAATAATAAACAAAGGTGAGGTGAAAAGATGTAATTATTATAATCAATCAGGAATTAATTAAGTCTCTCTATTCTGCTCCTTCTACAGAAGTTTGCATCCCAATGCAGTTGAGAGAGTTCCTAATAAACTCTTGGCCAGTAATCCTTCTAAATATCTAGGATAATAAAGAGCCATGAGAAAGTGAAAACCTCTCAGAATTCAACTAAAGCATTTTGACTCCTTGGGAAAAGTTTCTAATTCTTAGACTCATTAAGACTGTTCAATTGTGGGTAGTGTGTGTGTGTATGTGTGTTATAAGCCTGAAGAAAAGTCCCCATGAACCTCTTTCAAATTAATTTCTGCGTTAATCAGAAGAGAAAGCTTTCTTTATTTGATAAAAGAAGGGAAGGGGGGAAAAGACATCATGATGTCTTAAAAGTTTTGACTAATTTCTAACCGAGACTGAGGAGTTTCCACTATGTCTTCCAATCCGCAAAGGATTTGTGATTCTTTTCAGTGTGTCTGAGATTACACCGACAAATTACTTAAGAGCCCAGGGAGATTATGTCTAATTGGCATAAAAAGGATATGGCATTAAAAACAAAACTCTCTTAAACTCTGACAGTGTTTGGTGCCCAAAGGGTAAGGCAGCTCCCAATGCAGAAACACTGTGGAGACAAACACATCAGCTATAATAGAAGGTGGCCTTTTGAGGTCTTATTTAGATTGGAGGAGTTTTCCTTCTCTTGCACTGCTTTGCAGAGCTGTGGCATACTTGCTGAATGAGGACAAATGATAGACTCACCTTGGCAGCCCCTCATCTAGAGGCTTGCTTTTGTTATAGCTAATTAAATCTCATTGTTTATGATTCACAAGTATCAACATGCACTAAAAGTCAATATGAAATATGAAATATTTGCTTGGCTTGGCTAACACAGAAACTGGAGATGGAGGACATCTTGGGGAGCAATGGAAGGGGCAGGGAGATTAAGTTCACACTTAGCAGATAGAAATTTCACCAGGTGTTTAGTTCATGATTACAATCACAATACAGGGATTAGGTGGGATTTGTGATGGATAGGTATCAAATTCCCTATTCTAGATGGATTTTAAGCCCTATGGCCAAAATAATACAGATTTATCATAAAACTGAATAAAAGTGACATGGAAAAAGCAATAGAAAAATTCTAGGATGAAAATCAACAAAGTTGGGTAAGCGATTAAAGATCACTCAAACCAATCCTTTCATTTTTAGTTGAGGAAACTAAGGCCAAGAGAGATGAAGCATCTTGCCAGTGGCTACACAGATGGCCAGATAGTCTGACCCAGAACTCGTATGTATGTTCCTACTAGTTTACTGGACTGCTTTACAGATATATTGTCAGATAATGAATACACAGATTAGGAGTTCGGAAGAGAAAATAATAATAATAATAATGTAACAAGTAAGGTAAAAAAGCTTTACTGAATAAATAAGTCTTTTTAAAAAGAGGAAGCAAGTAAACAATGATGACAAAATGTAGGCCTTGGAAGAGAGGTAAAATTTCACAGGGCAAGAAGGAAGGGAGTGGTCTGGGGAAGAGCATGAGCAAAAGCTTGGATGGGGCTACAGAACAATGCTCCAAGTAGGATGGACACTATCAAGCTGTGTGGAAGGGGCCTCGTGGGAGGGCAACAGGAGTAGAAAGATGAGGTATTTTCCATCTTCAATCCTCCAGAACAAACTTTGGTTTCAGAATTCTGTCCAGGACTTAAGACCAACAATATCTGATCAATTCAGTCCCCTTGTTAGCCTCTAACCCCCCATGTTTCTTCCTAAGCATTTGCCTTTACTCATGCTGATCCTTCAGGAACACATCCAACCAGCTTTCAAGGTTGGATGGAAAGTCTGCTTCCTTTCAGTTCCGTTCAGTTTAGTCGTTCAGTCATGTCCGACTCTTTGCAGCCCCAAGGACTGTAGCACACGAGACCTCCCTGTCCATCACCAACTCCCAGAGTTTACTCAAACTCATGTCCATTGAGTTGGTGATGCCATCCAACCATCTCATCCTCTGTCATCCCCTTCTCCTGCCTTCAATCTTTCCCAGCATCAGGGTCTTTTCTATTGAGTCAGTTCTTCACATCAGGTGGCCAAAGTATTGGAGTTTCAACATCTGTCTTTCCAATGAATATTCAGGACTGATTTCCTCTAGGATGGACTGGTTGGATCTCCTTGCAGTCCAAGGGACTCTCAAGAGTCTTCTCCAACACCACAGTTCAAAAGCATCAGTTCTTCAGTGCTCAGCTTTCTTTACAGTCCAACTCTCACATCCATACATGACCACTGGAAAAACCACAGCTTTGATTAGATGAACGTTTGTTGGCAAAGTAATGTCTCTGCTTTTTAATATGCTGTCTAGGTTGGTCATAACTTTTCTTCCAAGGAACAAGCGTCTTTTAATTTCATGGCTGCAGTCACCATCTGCAGTGATTCTGGAGGCCCCTCCCCCCCAAAAAAATAAAGTCAACCACTGTTTCCACTGTTTCCCCATCTATTTGCCATGAAATGATGAGACCAAATGCCATGATCTTCGTTTTCTGAATGTTGAGCTTTAAGCCAACTTTTTCACTCTCCTCATTCACTTTTATTAAGAGGCTCTTTAGTTCTTCACTTTCTGCCATAAGGGTGGTGTCATCTGCTTCCTTTAGAATGTCCTCAATCCTTGGGGTCACATATAGCTCTGGTTTCTGAACTCTGCTGAGAACTGGCAGATTGTGCAATTATGTAGACTGTAAACTTTAAACAGAGAAATATCATACCTCCATATTCACAAAAATTGTAGGCATGCCATGGGTCCTGAATAACTGCTTATTGATCACATAATGAATGGAATTCATTCTGATGGACTATGCACTTGCCATTAAGTCCTTGCCATTCATCCACAGGTTTTCACCTATGCTTCAAATGATGAAAGTGATAATGAAAATAATGATGAGGGTCATGGTGGTGGTGATGATGATGATAATGATGAGGATGGTGGTGGTGGTGGTGATGATAGTGATGATGGTGACAACATTAATGTTATCCATTAATATTTCTTAAGCACTTTCCATAAGCAATATACTCTTTAAAAAGCACCATGTGTTATTGTACTTATTTGACATGACACAATCTTATGAGATATGTACTGTTATTATCATCATTTTACAGTAGAGAAAAACTAGATACCAAACCCTGATCATAGAAAGTAAAAGAATTTCTATATAAAAAGTTTCCTTTCATGGATATAGCATATAGACTGATTTGTACTTTAAACAGATTCAGATTTTCATAAGATAATTGGGGTTAAATATTCCTTTCCTTATTTAAACAATTATTCCATACTTAATATTGTTCCTTCTACATGAGAGTGGGTTTGGTCAGAAAGTTAGGTATGGATGCTTAGACGTTTTAACAACTTGTAAGGTAAGGATATCAGCCTTCTCTCAGCCTATGGATGCTTGACTATCATCTCTGCATGGCAGACATTCTATCAGGTTATCACTCTGTCTCACCCTTCACCACCCACCCCTGCTCCCAGGTAAAAGAAGTGATGTATTGAATTGGATCTGAGCATGCCTTCCTCTTTCTTTTCATAGCCTAGTGCCTACAAGCTGTACACATTTTTCTCCAGCCTCTCAGTTTAACAGAGTGTTGCCAGCTGATGAACAGGGAAAGAGCCCACAATGAGAGTGCTACTTGTGATGGGTGAGGAAATGTCTAATTTTGAAGTTCAGTGTGAAGAACACTGTTGCCACATCTACTCCAAGAAAGATTCCAATAGCTCTGCTGGAAGGGAAACTGACATTTTGGTCTCTATGTGCCTATTTCCATGTCTAGTCTTGATGGTTCTGAAATATGGAAGACTGATGTTACTTACTGGGCCCTCCAATGCACCATAAACCAAAAGATGTTCCTACATAAAACAGAATTTGCAGGAAGAATGCAAATTTATACTGAAGCACAAAACTTTAACTCTTTGTTTAACATATGTTTATGCTAAGCAATATTTTATTTGATATTTGCCATCTCAGGAATAGACTATGATTGAACTATGACATCAAACACTTTCATAAAAATGATATCATTAAAGAAATAGTTTGAACTCTCTGGCCACATCTGCACCTGTTTGTACCACTTCTTTCTTTCCTAGGAAGATGCATGTACTGCTAAGAAGAAGAAACAAAGCAAACATTTTGCAACAAAGTGAAATGACACAACTGGCACAAAAAAAAAGACTCATTTTCTCCTAACAAGGAAATAATGCCATTTTTAAAGGTTTCTGTGTTAAGAATCTATTATGTTTTTAGCTTCCTATTAGAGTCTATTACAATATTACATAATATAATATTATTCTATGTCATACATATATCTCCACATTTGGGGGGTGATTTTCATATTTTATTTTCATGAAGGATGATAATCCTCATTTCTTTCATTTAAAAGAGACATTAGCAAAATCTAACAATGTTATGTTTGGGGATTCTTTTAACATTTTTAAGCCCAGACTGGCAAGAACAAAGAATCACTTTGCTAACTAATGTATTAAATATGTTGTCTATTTATATAGTAATTGTTTGATGGAAAATTCATCTCTTTTGTTCCTTCTTATCTTTTCTCTCCTCTTGTCCATGCAGTGTATTTATGAATTATGCATGTGAACATAATTAAAAGTAACAATTGGTGAATTGTACTCCATGGACATTGTTCCATGTTTCAAGTCTTGTTTAGACTGAACCAAATTTATGCAAAGAGAAGAGCTTATAATTAAATTCATAGCCATCCTTCCTGAGAAGGTTTCCTTTATGTAAAGTGCATTGCTTGCTTGAGGCTGTTTTTCTGACCAAAACCTTTGTATTGAGTCTTTTTAAAAATCAGGAGACAGTTTAGCGACTACCCCTCATCCCTTCCTACCACTGAAGATTTCCTCTAACTGGTTATCCATCCTCCTTTATTCTCGATCACTTGGTGAGTCTGCAGGCCACAGAAAACTGCTGAAACATGTATATTAACATATGTGAAATAGCTCGCCAGTCCAAGTTCGATGCATGAGGCAGGGTGCTCAGGGCTGGTGCCCTGGGATGACCCTGAGAGATGAAATGGGGAGGGAGGTGGGAGGGAAGGGGAGGATGGGGAACACATGTACACCCATGGCTGATTCATGTGAATGTATGACAAAACCACCACAATATTGTAAAGTAATTAGCCTCCAATTAAAATCAAGAGAAAAAAAAATTTAAAGAAAAAAAAAGAAAACTATTAAGAATCAGCTTCTACAGTGGTTCTGCTCTTTGCAAACTAGGCACAGATACAATATGGCAGAATGATGAAATCAGTTCCTAAAATGTTCTTCTTTGACTCTTCTCAGGGGCTCTCATAGTAATTTTTTATCTTTTGCTTGCATGTTTGTTTTTACGTTTTAAGTGCAAAAATCCCAGAAAAAGAAAAAGATTGCTGAGATATTGAGAAAGATATTGCTTTATTTGGAGGGATATTTATTATTTAAATGGGAAAAAAAAGATGACTGTAAACATTAGCCCAGCTCCAAACGTCTTTCTTCCCCATTCACACTTCTCAAAACATTCTTTCTTTAGGAAAACTCTTTTTATTAAGTGATTATCATGCGAAGTCACTTTAGTCATGTTCGACTCTGTGCAGCCCCATAGACGAAAGCCCACCAGGCTCCCCCATCACTGGGATTTTCCAGGCAAGAACACTGGAGTGGGTTGCCATTTCCTTCTCCAATGCATGAAAGTGAAAAATGAAAGTGAAGTCGCTCAGTTGTGTCCGACTCTTTGCGACCCCATGGACTGCAGCCTACCAGGCTCTTCCGTCCATAGGGTTTTGCAGGCAAAAGTACTGGAGTGGGTTGCCTTCTCCATAAGTGATTATATTTTTTTAAGTTATGATCCTATCCCCCATCTCAGTGTCATGGTGTACACTTACAGAGTATCATCTGCACTCCATTATCTATTACAGCATGGAATTTTCCGTTCAGGACCTGTCCCCATATTTTACTAACATATACCTGGATAGGCTTTCTCTTTCTTGACCTGGGTCATTCTTAGCAATCTCTTTCTCTGTACTTACTATTTTCCTGAAATACAAAGCTCTTCTTTAAAGATACCACATGATGAAATAGTAGGAATTGACTATTTCCCTTCACTGTCAACAATCATTTCTGATTTGAAGTGAGTTTCTCTGAAATGTGACAATATCATAGGTTGGAGAGACCTGAAGAAACTTTGCATTTGTTCTTAGACTCAGGAAAGAATGTGATGCACAATTATTGCAGCCTGGCCTGTGTGTGTGTGTGTGTTTTTTTAATGTAGTTGGATATTCTCTCCTTTTCCTCCCTGAGCTCTTCTTTTCTCCTGTGATTTGAAAAATGTCATATTTAAAAGCTTTGGCTGGTCCACAGTGTCACCCGCTTGATCCATCATCATCTTCTCAGCTCATCTTTCTCCCTATTAAAAATAAGATATTTATATTTCTAGATGAAATGGGAGAAACCTAGGCCTGATAAATGACTTCCTGTTGTCATTATCATCAGATACTCTATTATTGGATGGAGTTCAGCCGTGATCTAGTGTTATTGCCTTCTGTTATGCTGACTGGAAACAATCACTCATAACCACATACTATAAAGTTTATTTTTAAGGATTAAACTGTTAATTAAAGAGAAGAATAATGAAGACAGGAAGCATGCATAGAAAGGTGGTGACAGATGTCACCGGCTGCAGGTGTTAAAGTCTATTGAGAAGATACGTGGATTTCCTTAAATTATCACATATCTCTGAAGAGTTGAGTGAAGTCAATTATTATAGATCTTAGGGGAAAGAAAGAATTGTTTGAAATAAGCACTGCCCCTATTTACTACAGAAGCCCCTTGGCGATGGGGAATGCATCCTCTTCCCAAACCTGCCAAAGAATTTCCCACCAGAGCACAGAGTGTGGCATATTGTGATCCTTTGAAATGCTGCCAACAGTTCAGAAAATGACCTTAAGAGAGAACGCCAGGCATGACATTATACACCCAGAATCACATACTAAAGAAAACATTATTTTTATTTCCAGGGTAAGTCTCAGCTGGCTTGAGTATTTCTTTAACACTACCCATCATGCACTCATCTTCCTTTTTAACAAAGAGAACTGTCTCCCAGTACCTGGAGAGAATGTAGGAATATTAGTCTACATTTTATTTGTTTTTCTAATTACCTACTATTATGTGGAAACAAAACTGGCACTTCATTTATGATGGTCACATGGAATTTCTTTTTTTTTTGAAATAAAGTAGCATAAGTGGGGAAAAAAAAGTAAGCCAATTTCAGTAGAATATCATGTAAGTAATAGCAGATATGGTACCAGGATAAAATAAAAGAAAGAAGAAAAGTCATAGTATGAGTAGGCAGGGAAAACAATTACAGTTTTGCACAAATGACTGAAGTTTGGAAAATTCTGGTTTATTAGGGATTTGGATCAAAAACCACACAAAGGACTGAGGTTAGTCCTCAGTACAGTGATAAAGATATCAGAAAAAAAAGACATACATAAATAAAATCTGTATTAAACCCTCAAGAAAAAATTGTCTGATGTTTCAAGGACTATTTTAAGGATGTCTTTTAATATTTATTAGCTAAATACATCAGTTTCCTTTATCTTAAAAAAAAATGTCTGGCAAAATTAAGTAAAAAGGAGTAAACAATATGTGACTCCTTCCCTTCATATATTTCACTTAAAGTGACTCACACTGAAACTTACAAAAATAAGTGTATTTTGGCTGGAAGTGGAAGGTCAAAAGCCAGAGGTTTATTTTAAGCTCACTAGACACGTGGTGGAGAGTTGTATGAAACTCTCTGATAGAGAACCACAGCCTGATCTATGTCTGTTCTCTTGTCTTGAAAGACCCTGATTTTGATAATAGGATTTCCTGTTTCCTTACAAGAGCCATCTTCCTCACTAGGCTCTCCAGCCCTTAAGACCTCAGAGGTCATGCTCACCACCTTATCTCCAGGGCCTCCAGTGTCTTGCCATAGTGGGCATGCATAAGTCCTGAACGAACTAATGAGTAAATGAACAACTGACTTAAGCTCTTCATATAGGAACCTGGACAGTGAGAGATAATAAAAGGAAAGAAATGGCTACACCCTCTTCCAGAAAACAGTAACCAAAACTACTGAAGTCAACAGTTTGTTTCCCCCCCACTGTTAACCTTAAAAGTGAAGGTCACAATCAATGCAGTTCAGCCGTCTGCTTTATACTCCATGCACGAGTTCTGTTCATCTCTCTGTTGAAGCTGAAAAGATTATAATGAAAATGCCTAAAGAAAGAAAGGGAGGGACCATTGTAAATAGTTTTCTCTGACAACTGGTATCAGCATTTTCTCGTAGCTTTGCATTTATTCCGACTAAAATGACAAATGTATTACAATGAATAGATGAGATCTTTCTGTCTGGATATGGCATAAAAATAAAACAATACTGTACTGATTTTTCTGTCTGAGTATTGTCCTCCTCACACAATTGCTGAACATTGGCAGAGCTGTTAACACCACTGATTGGAAACAAAAGCAAAACTTGGGAGAGATTCTGCAGCCTGGGGCTTGTGAATGTCTGGGATTTACAGCGCAGCTTGATGCCACTGTCAGACTCTCCTGGCTTCAATATCCTGCCAGCTACCACTGGAGCTCTTTACTCTTCAGGAAGTGCACCTTTTTCTCAAGGTCACACATTTACAGTCTCTTAAAGTGATTCCTACTGGTCATGGGACGCCTTTCAGCTTGAGGAGCCTCCTGGGTCCTTTGAAGCATGGCTTCTTGAAAGCCGACCTGGACCCTGTGGAATGGAGTTAGAATAGAGAGACATGGACTGTTTGGCATTGAGAGGATCCGCACCCCAGCATCTCACTGTGGACTCCCTTCTACCTTCCTTTCAGAGCCTATCAATCTGCCACTGAAGAGCTGTCACCAGCTTTTGAGAAAACATCAACCCTCACCAAAGTCTTATGTTTATTTAAGTATGTCCTAAGCAGGCATGAGGCCAGTGAAATCAAATCTCTATCATACAGCACTCTAGATAGATAGCAGACTTAAAATATGCCCTGGCTTGCGTTCTGCATTTGAGTTTCTAACGTGAGCACAGTAACTTCTCCCATTCCGGAAGTGATCAGCAATGTTCCCATCATCCCCACGACTCTACAAGCCACTGGCAGGAGGGACCTTCATTTCCTGATGCATCATTCAAGCTGACCACGGAGGGCCTTCCAGATCAAGAGAGCCAAGGCCAACTTCTCTCAGTGCTCACCATAGTAACCAGTCATGTCATGGAAGAGGAAAGGATACCCTTGCTTTGTAGATGAGTTGAGGACATGCTTCAGTCTTCTTTCTCCTGTGTTCCCTTTGTCTCTTGTTTTAGACTCCTTGGCCCAAAGTACAAGGAGACCACAACTGAAGACCTGTAATGCCTTTCCGAAGGAGCCTGAGTAAGAAAGAGGACTCTCACGGGCATGGGAAACTGAACTGAAGGTGAACTTGAAATAGGAAGTGGGTAGGAAACAACCTTTAAAAGAATGACATAGTCATAGCTATTGAAGACACAACATTAACTGGTTAAAACCAGCTAGGTTCAAGATGGTAGACAGTTGACTTCCACTAGACTTTGAGCCTCAGTATACATTCCTTGCAATATATCAGCATAATCAATGACTCACCCATGGGTACCTTGACAGTTCTGACGTTGACCATAAAAGGCCAAAAAGTGGGCAGTGGCTCAATTCCTGGAAATCTCTGACCCTTCCCCCAAATAGTTGGAATAATCCTCCTACTCATTAGTCGATGAAATTGCCTAGCCCCTGAAAACTAACAACCTGTTCCCTTGCTCTTCTCTTGGCTTCTGAGATGGCCCACACTCTGTTTATAGAGTGTGTTTCTCCCTGACTAAACCTTCTTTCACTTTACTATGACTTGCTCTTGAATTTTTTCCTGTGAGAAGCCAAGAGCCACACTCCTCAGTCAACAAAAGGACTTGCCTGAGGCCTGCGACATAACCATCCTTACACATCTTACTTTTTTTTCCTGCAACAAACTGGCTGAAATACCCAGGGAAAATTACCCAACAAAGCAAGGCTTCCAATTCCAGAGGCAGCATAGTGTCCTGAGAAGAACAGAGATACTGGTGTCAAACAGATTTGAATCTGAGTCCAAGGTTTCCCATCTTAGCTACACAATATAATTTGACTGAACCTCTCTTTTCTCACTTGCAAGTGGAAGGAATGGATACTTTTCAGGAGGAAGGTCAGGATGAGCACAGAGTATTTTCTATATGAGCAACAATAATGTTTAAGGTGCTGAATTAGCCTTTAATCTGGGTGAGAGTATTTTCTTGAAGAGGCATATTTTGTCCAACTCTGTTTTCAAAACTTATCCTGCTTGATTCTGCCTTTAGAATTTAAGGTTCTAGCTATTCAGTTAATTCCACTAGAATTAAACTTCATTTTAATGGCTGTGTTGCCAGATACTAGAACATTGTTTGACATGTGGTTGTATCTCAGTAAATAATTGTTTGTAGATCCAGTTCATCCTCAACACTTTGAGCCATAGTAAGAATACAAACCGGCTTCCCTGGTGGCTCACTTGGTAAAGAATCCACCTGCAATGCAGGAGACCTGGGTTCAATCCCTGGATCAAGAAGGGAAAGGCTACCCACTCCAGTATTCTGGCATGAGAAATCCCATTGACAGAGGAGCCTGGTGGGCTACAGTCCATGGCATCACAAAGAGTCAAACACGACTCACACACACACACACACACACACACACACACACACACACACACTAATACAAACATTATTGTTTCTTCTAGAATTAACTCTTTAATTATACTCTCAGAATGCCTCAGACTCACATTTAAGACCACTTATCTTTTTAAGGTTCTGACCAATATCTCAAACTAGATTGCAGTTTCTGGACAGTAGGAATGCCTCATGTTTCCTTAGATACCTCCTAGCTCAGCACACCACACATAGCCAGAGTATGTTAGTACTCACCCTGGCAACTACTTGTGAGAAACTATTGTAGCTTTGGTAGAAACCACCTGCAAGTCTTATTTCTGCCAAAACATTTGGTTTTTCTTACCTGCTGTTAATCACAGCCTATACATTTTCATTCTACACTCTCTACATATTGACTACTGTAATTTATGAAATTTCCAATTCAGTCAATAAACACACACCCCCCTCCATAAAACCAAAATGGACTTTTCCACCAGGATTCCTTTACAAAGGCAAATAAGAAGCTACATTTTACCCTCTCTTTAGCTTTCTAGAGTAAGTATTTTTGTTTTCTGCAGGGTGTATTAATCACCCTTCACCCTTCTGAAGAAACAAGAGTGCTTCTGAAAACTTAGCTTTGATCATTCTGACTTCGTTGAGAGGCCAACAGAATGGCTGTTTAAAGTGTATATTATGCCATAATTTATCTTTCTCCTAATGTTGCAGAGTAAATCTGTGATGATAAATCACTTAGAGGAAGATCCACCTTTTTCCGTCTGACTGACTATGAGGAAATAGCAAAGAACATGCATCAAATATTGACTGTAGAGATAAGAACTGTGTTCTGTGGGGAAAAATGCTTTTTCAATATTAAGCTCATGACATATTTAGAACATCTAGTTTATCGTTATTTGGCTGTACAAATCCCTTTCTAAAACATGTTCAGAATATCAAGAAATCATCTTGTGTGTTTATCACATAAGTATATCTGAACAATCTATTCATGCCCATTTTCCCACTAGTTTTGAGACAGTCTCACATGTGGAGAAGCCAGCCTTTCTAACATCTTTCTTCCCACAGACATGAATATAAAGTCAGATGAATCTAGTCAGAATCTCCTCAGCTTTCTTTCCCACATTTTCCTTCCTTCCTACATTAACCCTTTCAACTTCAATTCAGGGAGAAACCTAATTCTTCAAAGATATATGGAGGACACACAGTAAGGACATTACCCTGGGTAGAAAACTCTGTTGGATGGCTCAAAGGGGTAATTATTCTCACCTTCCTTGAGAAGTCTTCTGTCTCCTCTCTCGTGGCTGGAATAGAAAAACGTTTGCTGTATTTTACTTCAGTATAGGATATATTCAACACAAAACTCGAGTGGGACTGGGATGGGTTAAGAAGTGAGAAGGTCCCACTAAATTAGTTCTTTGAAGTCAATATCAGGCAACTGGTGAACTCTTTCCAAGAGTCAAAAACTCAGAATTAGCAGTGATCATATTCAAATAAGAGTCTGTAGAGAACTTCTGCTTCCATACAAAATGGAATAACAGGGACCAAATTTATATCCCCACCCAAAACAACCAAGAAAACTAGAGAAAATCAATGAAACAATATTTTTCAAGACATTATTAATCAACAAAGCATAGTGATCCCCTAGAAACTGGATGTAAATGAGATGAGCCCTCTGATTGCCTCTGCTTACAGTCTTAAAGAGCTTCCAGATGGTAGTATAGAGAATAATGTAGGTGGAGCCCAACAGACTGCATTGATGAAACAGAGCTAAGAGTTTAGAGAGACCAAGGCAGCCAGAATTCACTTGTGAAGTCCTGGAGAGGAGAGAGTTGCAGAAACTAAATAAGACCCTACTAAACATAAAAAACACACATAAAATATAAAATGATAAACAAGTTAGAAGTAAAAGGATGGAAACATTTGTACCATGTTTACACGAATCAAAGGAAAGCTGGAGTATCTATGTTAGTATCAAACAAAGGAGATTTCAGAATAAAGTGCATGACCATGGACAAATATGATCATTTGATAATAATAAAGAATCAATTCATCAAGAACACATAACAACTTCAAAATCTATGCAGCTAGTGATAAAACTTCAAAATACATGAAGCAAAAACTAAGAATCTGAAAAAATATATAGACAAATCCACAGGTATAACAGAAGATTTCAATAATATTATCTTAATAACAAATGCACAGAAAACAGAAAAGATATAGAAGACCTGTATAAAACTATCAATTTGATTTAAAAGGCCAACTTTGGGTTTTGTTGATTTTCTCTTTTGTGTTTTATCTGTTTGTTTTCTATTTCATTGATTACTTTTTCTGATTTTTTTTTTCCTGGTTACTTTGGCTTTATTTACTCTTTTTTACTAGTGTCTTATATTAAAATGACATTTTGATCTATTTAAGAGCCTTTTTTCTACTGTAGGTGTTTCATGATGTAAAATTTCTTCCATTTACATTTATAAAATACTTCACTTAGCAACAGCATAATGCCTTCTTTTTGAGTGTGCATGGAACATTTGCTAACATAGAATATGGGTCATAAAACAAGGCTTAATAAGTTTAAAAGAATTCAAGCCATACAAAACACATTTTCTAACCATGATAAAATTAAACCCCAAAATTGATGACAGAAAGATCACTTGAAAATATCCCAAATATTTAGAAACAGAATACCATACTTCTAACAAGATATGGGTCAAAGAAGAAACCAAAAGAGAGTTAGAAACTATTTTGAAGTAAATAAAATGAAAATACAACATATCAAAATTTGTGGGATTATGCCAAAGTAGTAAATGGAAGAAATTTTACATCATGAAACACCTACATTAGAAAAAAGGCTCTCAAATTAATCAAAATGTCATCTTAATATAAGACAGTAGGAGAAAAAAAAAGACACTAGTAAAAAAGAATAAATAAAGCCAAAGTAACCAGAAGAGAAAAAAAAAATCAGAAAAAGTAATCAATGAAATAGAAAACAAACAAACAAAACACAAAAGAGAAAATCAACAAAACCCATAGTTGGCCTTTTAGAAGATCGACAAAACATAATCTTCCAGATAAATTAATCTGAAAAAAATTATCATAAAAATTAGGATTAAGAGAAATGTTCATTGTTATAAATTCTATTGATTATGAGAGGAGTATAAGGGAATATTATGAATAACGCTATGACAATAAATTTGATACTGAATAAAATGGACACATTTCTTAAAAGGCACAAATTATAAAAGCTCAAATAAGGAAAAATACAATGAGTAGCCCTATATCTTTTTTAAAAGAAACATATAGTTTAAAACCTTTCCACATATAAAACCTCAGGTTCAGATGATTTCCCTGGTGAGATATACTAAAATTGTAATGAATAAGTACCAATTCTATACATTCTTCCACACAACTATAGCAAATGCAGTTCTTTCCAACACATTCTCTGAGCAACATTACCATTGTATTAAAACTAGACAAAGGCTCTAAATAAAGATAATTACAGACTAATATTACTAACAAACATAGACACAAAAAGTTCTAAGCAAGATGGCAGCAAATTTACATCAATAATATATTAAAAGGGTAATAATACATTGTGACCAAGTGAAATTTTCCCAAGAATAAAAGGTTGTTTTAATATCTAAAAATCAGTTAATGTAACCCACCAGATTAGTGAACTAAAACCAGCCAAAGTATATTATCTCTATAGATGCAGACATTTAAAAATTCAATATTAGTACTTAATAATAAAATATTTAATGTTTTTAATAAGTATAGAAAGTCAATAGTATTCCTTTATGCTAACCATAAAAAATCAGAATTTGAAATAAACAAAAAATGCAATTTACAATACTTTCAAAAATATTAACTGACTAGGGACAGATCTGACAAAAGTTGTGCAAGATCTACATACAGAAAACTGTAAGACATTGCTAAATAAAAGTTTTTAAAAAATCTAAGTAAATACAAAATATTCCATCTCCAGGAGTCAAAAGAGTCAGTGTAAAATATTGAACCCCCTAAATTTGATCTATAAATTCAATGCAATCTCAATTAACATTTTAGCAGGCTTTCTGAAGCCCTTAACATTTTGATTCTAAAATCCAAATGGAAATGCCAAGGACAAATAACAAAAACAAATCTGAAAGAGATAAGAAAAGTTAAAGAGCTGACACTTCCTGATTTTAAGACTTATTTCAGTGCTACACTAATCAAGATAATGTGGCATTGGCATAAAGATAGAGAAGTAACAGAATATAGTAGAGAAAGAATAGACATTTCAAAAATAGATCCACCTGCATATACACAATTAATTTTCAACAAAGGTAAAAAGACAATTCAGTAGAGAAATATAGTCTCTTCAACAAATAGTACTTAACTAATTTTTTGCATATGAAATAAACATATGCAAAAAATAATCTTAATCAGTATCGCACACCATATACAAAAATTAAACTCAAAATGGATTCCAGATTGAATACAAAGCCTAAAACAGTAAACCTTCTAGAAGAAAACAGTAGAAAATTGTGGCAAAGTTTATAAATGCAAAGACTCCTTAAATTCAACAACAAAAGTATGACCCGTATAAGAAAAAAAATAATAAAACTTTATAAAAATTAAAAATTTCTGTACTTCAAAAGATACTATTAGACAATAAATACATAATCCACAAAATAAAAAACATTTGAAAAGCATATGCCTTATAAGGACTGATATCCATTAAAATAAAAACTCTCAATATGAAGGAAACAAACTCTCTCTCTCAACACCCACTCCAAAATAGAAAAGCAAGTCAAAATTTTTGTTAGTCACTTTACCAAAGAGAGTCTTCCCTGGTGACTCAGAAGGGAAAGATGTGTCCGCAATAGAGGAGATCCGGGTTTGATCCCTGGGTTGGAAAGATCCTCTGGAGAAGGAAATGGCAACCCACTCCAGTATTCTTGCCTGGAAAATCACATGGATGGAGAAGCCTGGCAGGCTACAGTCCATGGGATTGCAAAGAGTACTACACAACTGAGTGACTAGCACTTTTACTTTCACTTACCAAAGAAAGGGGCTTCCCTGGTGGCTCAGACAGTAAAGAATCTGCCTGCAGTGCAGGAGATTTGGTTTCAATCCCTGAGTCAGGAAGATCCCCTGGAGAAGGAAATGGCAACCCACTCCAATATTCTTGCCTGGAGAATTCTATGGACAGAGGAACCTGGGGGGCTACAGTCATTGGGGTCACAAAGAGTCAGACACGACTGAGCAACTAACACTTTCACTTTACTGAAGAAAATGTACAGATGGAAGATAATCACATGAAAATATGTTCCACATCACATGTTATCAGGAAAATGTAAATTAAAACAACAGTGTGTAGAGATACCACTACACATTACTGAAGTGGCCAAACTCCCAAACAATGACAAAACTAAACACTGGTGAGGATGTGGAGCAACAGTAAGTTTCATTCCTTGCTTGTGGGGAAGCAAAATGTACAGCCACTTTAGAAGAGTTTCATAGCTTCTTACAAAACTTAACTTACTTTTTCCATATGATCTAGTGATCACACTTCTTAGTATTTACCCAAAGGAGTTGAAAGTTTACGTCCACAGCAAAACCGACATATGAGTGTCTTATGTTTTATTCATAATTGCCAAATTTGGAAACAACCAAAATGTTCTTCAGTAAGTTCAGTCATTCAGTCATGTCTGACTCTTTGCAGCCCCATGGACTGCAGGCTTCCCTGTCCTTCACTATCTCCTGGAGTTTGCTCAAACTCATGTCCATTCAGTCGGTGATGCCATCCAACCATCTCATCCTCTATTGCCTGCTTCTTTTCCTGCCTTCAATCTTTCCCACCATCAGGGTCTTTTACAATGAGTCTGCTCTTCCCATCAGGTAGCCAAAATATTGAAGCTTCAGCTTCAGCATCAGTCCTTCGAATGAATATTCAGTGTTGATTTCCTTTAGGATTGACAGATCTCCTTGCAGTCTAAGGGACTCTCAAGAGTCTTCTCCAACACCACAGTTCAAAAGTATCAGTTCTTCAGTGCTCAGCCTTCTTTATGGTCCAACTCTCACATCCATACATGACTACTGGTAAAACTATAGCATTATCTGTACAGACCTTTATCAGAACTAAGTATAAACTGTGATACACCCAGACAATGGAATTTTATTCAACACTAAAAAGAAATGAGCTTGGAATACAGAAGTTGAATGCACAGAAGATTTTCAAGACAGTGAAACTATTCTGTATGATATTATAATAGTGGATAAATTTCACGATACATTTTTCAAAACCCATGGAATATACAACCAGAGTCAACCCTAATATAAAGTGTCAGTCAGTTCAGTCACTCAGTCGTGTCTGACTCTTTGCGACCCCATGAATCGCAGCACACCAGTTCTCCCTGTCCATCACCAACTCCCGGAGTTCACTCAGACTCACATCCATCGAGTCGGTGATGCCATCCAGCCATCTCATCCTCTGTCGTCCCCTTCTCCTCCTGCCTTCAATCCCTCCCAGCATCAGAGTCTTTTCCAATGAGTCAACTCTTCGCATGAGGTGGCCAAAGTACTGGCGTTTCAGCCTCAGCAAATCATTCCTTCCAAAGAACACCCAGGGCTGATCTCCCTTAGAATGGACTGGTTGGATCTCCTTGCAGTCCAAGGGACTCTCAGGAGTTTTCTCCAACACCACAGTTCAAAAGCATCAATTCTTTGGCGCTCAGCTTTCTTCACAGTCCAACTCTCACATCCATACATGACCACAGGAGAAACCATAGCCTTGACTAGATGGACCTTTGTTCGCAAAGTAATATCTCTGCTTTTCAATATGCTATCTAGGTTAGTCATAATTTTTCTTCCAAGGAGTAAGCGTCTTTTAATTTCATGGCTGCAATCACCATTTGCAGTGATTTGGGTGCCCCCCAAAATAAAGTCTGACACTGTTTCCCCATCTATTTCCCATGAAGTGATGGGACCAGATGCCATAATCTTTGTTTTCTGAATGTTGAGCTTTAAGCCAACTTTTTCACTCTCCTCTTTCACTTTCATCAAGAGGCTTTTTAGTTCCTCTTCAATATTAAGTGTAGACTTTCATAATAGGGAACATGCCCATGCAGATATATTCATCATAACAAATGCACAATTCTGATGTGGGACAGTGATAGTAGGGGAAGCTATGCATATGTGGGAGAAAATGGTATATTCTCTCTCTATTTTCTACTTAATTTTTCTATGACTCTAAATCTGCTCTAAACATATATATATATATAAATAATTTTTAAAATGCTCTAAAAGGCAGTCATATTTTCATTGAGCAAGTGGGAGATGACAGGAAGTCAAAGTGAGGAATCCTCTCTGTATCACTTAAGGATTCCCCAGGGAAATAGAACCAATAGTAGGATGTGTATATATGTGCGCTCAGTAGCTCAGTCATGTCTGTCTCTTTGCAACTCCATGGACGGTAGCCTACCATGCTCCTCTGTCTATGGGATTTTTCAGGCAAGAATACTGGAATTTGTTGCCATTTCCCCAAGGATAGAGCCCACATTCCATCGCTTGCCTTGACAAGTGTATTCTTTATCACTGAGCCACCTGAGAAGCCCAAGAGGATAGATGTGTGTGTGTGTGTGTGTGTGTATACACTTTATTATTCAGAATTGGTTTCTCAACTAGAGTCTGATAACTGCAGTCAGCAAGCTGGAGAACCAGAAGAGCTGACATATAGTTCTTGACTAAGTTCAAAGGCTGGAGAATCAGGAGAGCCAGTGGTATAAATTCTAGTCCAAAAGCTTTCAGTCTCAACACCAAGAAGGAGCCAGTGTTTCAGTCCAAATCTGAACACAAGAAAAGACCAATGTCCCAGCTCATACAGTCAGGCTGGAGGGGATCCCTTTTACTCAACCTTCTTGTTCCACTTAGGTCTTCAGCTGATTGGATGAGGTCCACTCTCATTAGTGAGGACAACCTGTTTTACTCAGTCTATTGATTCATATTTTAATCCCATCCAGACAAACCCTCACAGACACACCCAGAATAATGTTTGCCCAAATGTCTAGGTACTAAGGGTCCCAGGCAAATTGAAACATAAAATTAACCATCATACTGTCCTTCAGTTATCTCCTTTTCCCCATGTGAAGGCTCAATGGGATCTATATGCATAGGAGATAAGATTAGGAAAATGTATACTCTTTATGACTCCAGGGTCTTAGTTGAGCTCTAAAACCAATGCTGAGAACCCAGGCAGGAGAATGCTTCTGCCTGGGCTGGAGGCAAGCCTGCAATCAGTCACTAAGTCATTTCTGACTCTGTGTGACCCAGTGGACTGCGGCATGCTTCCCTGTCCTTCACTGTCTCTCAGCACTTGAGCCAAGGAATGAGCTGAATCACTGCCTCTGCCCCTTTCTCAGTATCCGCACCTTTCAACAACTTCGTTTCTCATCTCACTACACCCACCCCACAGACGCCCTCCTCTCTTTGAATTTTTCCTCTTTCTATAGGTTTTATAAACGCCTAGCAAGCATCAACTATAATGTCTGTCACTGATCAGTGGGAACTCATTGATATTATTGGATGTACTAAGAAGGTCATTATCAAAAAAGGCCCATATAAAATGCATAATAATACACTCTAGGAATTATAAATTTGAGCAGAATACAGTGAGGAGAGCCCACTAAATATTATTTCAGGTCCTACTCTTCTCTCTGCCTAATTCCTGCTAATCTTTTCTCTCTGAAAGTTGCCCTTTTCTTTTTGTCTTCAAAGTCCTAGATCTGAAGGATTGACAAAGGTACACTAAGACCCTCTGTGACCAGTGTCTCCCCAGTGATTATCTTGGCTTTGTCTGCAAATTACTCTCTCTACAGTCTATACTGCAGAAACCACACGAACAGCTATTCATGTGCTGAAAGACATTAAGTAAAGGCAATTATGGGAAGAATAAAGTATAAGGAACATTCTAAAACAATTACAACCACAGTGGTTTTATCTACTCCTTGTTACAAATTGTTTATTAACCACATCTCTGATTCTTGGACCAAATGGATTATGGCCAACTCAAGATTCTTAACGTGCAATCCTTGGCCTAAGCCATCTGTCTCCCCTTGTCTGGGCTTGCATTTATAATGCTCACTAGTCTGTTCTGGACAGTTCTCCTTCCCAAGTGGAGTCAAGGCTCCTAGTCAGGTAGTCAGTGTAAACACAGAGATCCAGATCTCTGGGTGCCCATGCAAACTAGGTAATGGCCTCCCTGGTATAGGGTTTCATTCCTGGTTACTTGTAGGAGACGGACTCTCCTTCCTGTTCTTTGCCTGTCAGGCCACCTGTCTTCTCAGAGAAAAAATTCTTTTGCTTACTAGTAAGCATGATTTTCTCATTTCTGTTGCCAGGCCTTCTCCTCTATCTTGCTGCTTCTGCTGCTGCTAAGTCGCTTCAGTCATGTCCGACTCTGTGCGACTCCATAGACGGCAGCCCACCAGGCTCCCCCATCCCTGGGATTCTCCACGCAAGAACACTGGAGTGGGTTGCCATTTCCCTCTAGCTTAACAAGTCCTAATCACCTCCGTCCAGACCCACCAGCTGACCAGTCGAGGAATGGTGTGCCCAGGGACTTCCTGTTCCTTCTTTTATATGTGAAAGTCCATTATTCCTATACAATCATTTTGGGAAACTACTTGGAAGTATACACAAAGCTAAATATTTGCAAGCATTAGGACCTACCCTTTCAACTCCTTGGTATGTACCCATCACAAATGCTCATACATGTTCCACTAAATAAATAAGAAAGAATGTTCATAGTTACACTCTAAGTAATATTAAAAAAAAAAACAAAAAACAGGAAATGAACCAGCTTTTTCCCTACAGTAGAATGGATAAATTGAGTTATGTTCATCCAATAGAATTATTATATAGCAAAGAAAATGAATAAACTAAAATTACATTCATTGTGGATAAATCTCATCAATAATAGTGAGTGAAAGAAGCCTGACATAAAAGACTACATATAATTTGATTTCATTTTATTATGTATAAACACAGGCAATCCTAAGCTATGGTGTTAACAGTCAGGGTAGTCTTTACTCTTGAGGAGAGGGACTTGCTAATGACTAGAAAGGATATGGAAGCACTTCGGTGATGCTGGTAAGTTCTGTTTTTAGTCTTAGTGCTTGTTCCATAGGTGTGTTTATTTTCTGAATATTCATTGAACTGTATTCTTATGATTTCTACATTTCCCACTATTATTTCATACCATGAATTAGTTGAAAAAATTGATACAAATTAGTGATATGCTTACATAAAATTTTATTGATGGCACTATATCAGATATACTGATATCAAAACAGGTATGATTCTCATCAAGTAGAAAAGGTGAAGGGTCACAGGGGAAGAGGCACCTTTTCCTAATGCCCCCTATTAATTTTGTTTTACAGAAGATAACCTTGGAATTCAGATCCTAGAGAGAATAAAAACTGGCTTTCTCAAGGTTAACAATCTATTTGATAGCAGAGTGGACTAGAAACTAAATACTATAACTCAGTCTGGCATTCTTTGACCACACAGCATCCTTTTGGATAAGAAAACATCTTGATGTTCTCTATAAAAGTGTTTAAGCTTTTTAGCTCAATCTACTGTCCTTCCATTCAGCTCAGTTCAGTCGCTCAGTCGTGTCTGACTCTTTGCAACCCCATGAATTGCAGCACACCAGGCCTCCCTGTCCATCACCAACTCCCAGAGTTCACTCAAAGTCACATCCATCGAGTCGGTGATGCCATCCAGCCATCTCATCCTCGGTCGTCCCCGTCTCCTCCTGCCCCCAATCCCTCCCAGCATCAGAGTCTTTTCCAATGAGTCAACTCTTCTCAGGAGGTGGCCAAAGTACTAGAGTTTCAGCTTTAGCATCATTCCTTCCAAAGAAATCCCAGGGCTGATCTCCTTCAGAATGGACTAGTTGGATCTCCTTGCAGTCCAAGGGACTCTCAAGAGTCTTCTCCAATACCACAATTCAAAAGCATCAGTTCATCAGCACTCAGCTTTCTTCACAGTCCAACTCTCACATCTTGACTACTGGAAAAACCATAGCCTTGACTAGATGGACCTTTGTTGGTAAATTAATGTCTCTGCTTTTCAATATGCTATCTAGGTTGGTCATAACTTTTCTTCCAAGGAGTAAGTGTCTTTTAATTTCATGGCTGCAGTCACCATCTGCAGTGATTTTGGAGCCCCCCAAAATAAAGTCTGACACTATTTCCACTGTTTCCCCACTATTTCCCATGAAGTGATGGAACCAGATGCCATGATCTTCGTACTCTGAATGTTGAGCTTTAAGCCAACTTTTTCACTCTCCACTTTCACTTTCATCAAGAGGCTTTTTAGTTCCTTTTCACTTTCTTCCACTTATTTCCATTAGGTACATAAAAATTCAAAAATTTTTGCATAAGAAAAAAACTCCTGGTTATGACCCTTCTAGACTCAGTGCTACAGTGCCCCAAACCAGCATCTGGGCCACTTAACAGAGACAATGGTCAATGCAAGTTGAAAAACCCAAGATTTCTATCTGGACACTACTCCTCAAACATACAACATCTTTCTCATTCTCTACTTACTGTATACATTACCTGTATCAATCACCTGAACATAACGACTCTTTCAATGTGGTCATTCAATACAGTTATCAACTAGGTACCAAACAATATTTCCTTTGTTTTATTCTAACAACAGTATTCAATTTATCCCAAATCATCCAGAGTCTCTTATTAAGCTACCTAATATTCACAAGATGATTAATTTGCGAGGCTGCAAACTAGAATCACTGAAATGATCAGTTGCTTCCCATCCCAAGTTTGTCTCTTCGACAGATAAATCTACATCACTCCACATAATGGGCTCAGAACCAGACATATTCTGAATGGGATGGGGGTGGAGGGGTGGAACAGACAGAGATGAATACTCCTAAAATCTAACGTTCAATGCTTGATACACAATAATGATCCTACTGACCTCTCTCTAAAATGTTCTTTTTTTATTTTTTAGCCATATGATATTGAACAAGTTGCTTCATATCTCTAAATTTTAATTCTTATTGGCTATCCTGCCTGGCTTGTGGTATCTTAGTTTCCCAACTAGGGATTAAACACAGGCCCTTAGCAGTGAAAACACCAAGTCCTATCCACTGGACCACAAGGGAATTCCCAGTCTCACTTTTTTAAGCTGTAAAATGGGAATAATAACTCTACTCCATTTAACTCTTAAAAGAATCCAATGGAAAAACTATATACAAAACAACTGAGAATCATTCCTGGGAAAGAGTAAGAATCAGTCAAGGTTAGCTATTGTTATATTGTCATGATAATCATTATCCTTGTTCTTATAGCCCTGCTGTCTTGGCTATTGGTTTATTAGTTGTCTTAGGGCAGTCTGTCCCAGAACCAGACTCTGAGCTAAGGTTTTTAATTCAAGTGCCTTATTAAGGGGCTGTTCCTCAGAGGAACCAATGCAGGAGTCGTGGAGCGGAACAGGAAAGGTAAAGTAGTCAAGCAACAGTGCAGTCTTAGTTGACGTTCAGCCTTGGTCTGATTTCAGAAGGAGTTGCAGAATGTAAAGTCCACCCTGGAGTTTGTCCCATCTTATAATTGCTGGGCTTTTTGTATCCCTGCACCTATTATCACTGGTTAAGGTATAGGAGGGAATTTGTAATGTCCCTGAGGAGGTGAAACTTCTGAGAACTTTAGGCTCTCCATTGAGATGAAGCAACTCCAGGGTGCTAAATGCAATCCACTGAAGATTTCAGTAGAAAAGTGTGGGTCCACAAAAGTGGTAGAGGAGATCTGAGGGGCTTTGACAGCCTGGCCAGAGTGCTGGCTACTTTCTATGACTGAATTGGTGCAATCTGTCATTGACTCTCCATGCTCACTACCTGCCTATCTGGATCTACCAACTGACCACGTTATGTCTATGCCTAGCCATGTTTGCCTTGAGAGCCAAATGAGTCTTCCAGACCCAGACTTCTACATGCCTGTCCCCATGAGAATGACTCCCAGGCTGGTGTCCATTTTGAAAACCCCTGGATCTCCCCAAATATGATTATCTACATGGCTGATCCCAACCAAGTTCTAGCCTTGTTTCTCTCCCAACTGGCAGAGGGGGACATGGCACTGTATCTCTCCTAATTTTTAAGAGAAGAATTCTAAGAATTATCCAGAATTTTTCTTAGAGTCAATCTATTTACTTTTATTAGTTATATATTTTATCTATGTTTGTGTATACAGCTATTTTTTATTTATTAACTCCATAGTCACAAAAATAAAACAATTGAGAACTAAATAACAGTATTTGTAGAAGCAGGGAAATAAGTTGTAAACTAAATTGACACACTAGGAGAAAATGTGCAATATCAAACTTGGCACATACAAACAATGAAAAATGAGTCAAACCCATGTGAAAAAAATCAATTCTCTTCCCCATAATTTATGTCAGTATTTTACATATAATAAAATCCTGCCTAAGCAAATAACTGATAAAGCAATAAAGCTGTCAGACGCAATAAACGGACCCTTTGCCTGGACTATCTAGAAACACTCCCATTTGGAGGCAGATACCTGTTATATTAAGCTACATGAAGAAAACATTTATCTATTGTGTGATAAACCTGACAACTGCGTAAATCAGCTGCGTAAGAAGACTCTCTGGAAATGCACTTCTACAAAGGCTGATATTTAATTATATCACCCTGAGTGAGAGATATAATTGCGCCTATTATGTGATAGGAGCAGAAAAGAGGGAGTAAAAATTAACTTCCATTGAGCAACAAGGTAATTACTCACCATTGAAGATAAGGTAGGACATCTCCATTGTATTTTAATATGGATTCATATATCAGTGGTTTTGTTGCCCCCTCTACATCTACATGACCTAAAATGAAGGTCAACCCAGCAGCTAGAATATTACTCACAGGAGAAATTTTTCAACATCTAGAAATATACACCAGCCTGGGATCCAAATGTATCAACCTCAAGTTGTTATCTTTCTCCTCAACCTGACTATCCCTCCTGTATTCACCACCTTCACTCAAACTGCTGCCCAACAAAATGCTTGGAATTATTCTTAGCTGTTCTCTCATCTCTTATACCTATAGGCTTACCTCAGAGCTATTGAGGGCTTGGTTCCAGACCACCACAATAAAGCAAATATTGCAATAAAACACGTCACACAATTTTGCTAGTTTCCCAATATATATAAAAGTTATATTTACACTATACTATAGTCTATTAAGTGTGCAATAGCATTATGTCTTAAAAAAAAAAATACATACCTTAATTAAAAAGTACATTATTGCTGAAAAGTGCTAATCATCATCTGAGCCTTAAATGACTGGTGATCTTTTTGCGATAGTCACATGGACGATCACCGATCACAAATCACCATAACAAATACAATAATAAAATAAACCTTGAAATATTGCATGAATTACCAAAATGTGGCACAGAGACAGAAAGTGAGCAAATGCTGTTGAAAAACACAGTGCCCATGGACTTGTAGAGTTGGCAACCCTCAGTGTGGGGTTGCCACAAACCTTCAACTTATAAAAAGTATATCTGCGAAGTGCAATAAAATGAGGTATGCCTGTATTTGCATGTCAATTCTTTTTTTTTTTTTTTTTTTGCCACGCCTGCAGCTTGTGGGATCTTAGTTTCTCTGCCAGGCCAGGGGTTGAATCCAGGCCCTTGGCAGTGAAAACTGAGTCTAAACCACTGAACCACCAGGGAATTCCCTGGACATTAATTCTTACCAATTCTATGTTATAAACTTCTATCTGTTCTGAGTCATCTTTCCCGTTCTCTATTTCCACTGTCTTTTTTTAGGTACTGGTCATTTCTTGCCAAGCCTGTTGTATTTGCCTCTTGCCAAGTCTTGCCACCCCCAGCCTCTCAACTTCCCAGGCTACAGGCAGAACACTGATGTCAAGATAAACTTCTAAAATGTAGATCTAGGCATGGTACTTTCCTGCTTTAAAAATGGTCTAAAGTCAACAATATAGAGTTCAGAAGAAGCCAGACAAGAAACAAGAACTGCAGTTACAGAACATTAAAAAGTAGGCAAAGCTGGGGCTTCCCTGGTGGCTCAGTGATGAAGAATTTGCCAGCCAATGCTGGAAACACAGGTTCGATCCCTGATCTGAGAAGATCCCACATGCCGAGGAACACCTAAACCCATGTACCACAATGACTGAGGCTATGCTCTTGAGCCTGGCAGCCTCAGCAACTGAGCCTTGTGTCACAACTACTGAAGCTTGTGTGCCACAGAGCCAGTGCTCCACAACAAGAGAAGCCCCTGCAGTAAGCCCGCACACCACACCTAGAAAATCTCCGTCTCTCACTGCAACTAGACAGAAGCCTGCACAGCAATGAAGATCCAGCATAGCCAAAAAGAAACAAATAAAATTATTTTTTTAAGTGGGCAGTGTCTATGGATGCACAGGTGGCTGGTATATTCTCATTCTGTTGCTGCTGAAGCAAATGACCAGAAACCTAGCGGCTTGAAACAACACAAATTCATTATCTTGTTGGTTTTGGAGGTCAGAAGTCTGAAATCTGTCTTTAAAGGTTAAAATTAAAGTATTATCTAAGCTGTGTTTCGGAGAAGGCAATGGCACCCCACTCCAGTACTCTTGCCTGGAAAATCCCATGGGCGGAGGAGCCTGGTGGGCTGCAGTCCATGGGGTCGTGAAGAGTTGGACACGACTGAGCGACTTCACTTTCACTTTTCATTTTCATGCATTGGAGAAGGAAATGGCAATCCACTCCAGTGTTCTTGCCTGGAGAATCCCAGGGACGGGGAAGCCTGGTGGGCTGCCGTCTATGGGGTCTCACAGAGTCGGACACGACTGAAGCGACTTAGCAGCAGCAGCAAGCTGTGTTTTTCTGGAAACTCAAACAGAGAGTCCATCCTTTGCTTCTTCCAGCTTTTAGAGACCACCTACATTCCTTTGTTGGCACCCTTTCCAGCTGCCAGATCACTCCAGCTCTGTTTCTTTCATCACTTCTTATTCTGACACTTCTGCTGACCTCTTTCATTTATAAGGACATTTGTGAGTGTGTGGACCCAGCCAGATAATGCAGGATAATCTCTCCATCTCAAAATCCTTACCTGTAAAATCCATTTTTCCTTGTAAGGTTACCAGTTTACAGGTTCCAGAGATTAGGACATGGGCATCCAAACTGGATGGTAGGTGGGGCCTGTGTGTGTGCTAAGTCGTTTCAGCTGTGTCTAACTCTTTGTGACCCTATAGACTGTAGCCCACCAGGCACCTCTGTCCATAGGATTCTCCAGGCAAGAGTACTGGAGTGGGTTGCCATGCTGTCCTCCAGGGGATATTCCTGACCTGGAGATGGAACCTGCTTCTCTTGTTTCCTGTATTGGCAGGCAGGTTCTTTATTACTAGCGCCCCCTGGGGGTAGTGCAGGGGAGGGCATTATTCTGTCCACCACAAGTGCTAAGTTGATAGAGAAGCCCAGGAAGTGATGACCGTGAAAGTCGAAATAGAGTCTACCCTTACAAGGTAGAGCTTCCCTGGTGGCTCAGATGGTAAAGCGTCTGCCTGTAATGCGGGAGACTCCGGTTCGATTCCTGGGTCGGGAAGATCCCCTGGAGAAGGAAATGGCAATCCACTCCAGCACTCTTGCCTGGGAAATTCCATGGACGGAGGAGCCTGATAGGCTACAGTCCATGGGGTCGCAAAGAGTCGGACACGACTGAGCGACTCTGTCCTGTCCTGTCCTTACATGGTAGAAAAGGGCTGCGGTTAGAAAGAATTATGCAGAAACAAGTTTCTAGGGGCTGGAAACTTTCATCCTCCTGAACCAAGTGGTAGTTATGTGAGTATTCACTTGAAAAAATATTTTCAGTTCAGTCCAATGCAGTCGCTCAGTCGTGACCCCATGGACTGCAGCAAGCCAGGCTTCCCTATCACCAACTCCTGGAATTTACTCAAACTCATGTCCATTGAGTTGGTGATGCCATCCAACCATCTCGTCCTCTGTCGTCCCCTTCTCCCGCCTTCAAAGTTTCCCAGCATCAGGGTCTTTTCCAGTGAGTCAGCTCTTCGCATCAGGAGGCCAAAGTACTGGAGTTTCAGCTTCAGCATCAGTCCTTTCAATGAATATTCAGGACTGGTTTCCTTTAGGATGGACTGGTTAGATCTCCTTGCAATCCAAGGGACTTTCAAGAGTCTTCTCCAACACCACAGTTCAAAAACATCAGTTCTTCAGCACTCAGCTTTCTTTATAGTCCAACTCTCACATTCGTACATGACTACTGGAAAAACCACAGCTTTGATTAGACGAATCTTTGTTGACAAAGTAATGTCTCTGCTTTTTAATATGCTGTCTAGGTTGGTCATAGCTTTTCCTTTCAAGGAGCAAGAATCTTTTAATTTCATGGCTGCAGTCACCATCTGCAGTGATTTTGCTGCTGCTGCTGCTAAGTCGCTTCAGTCGTGTCCAACTCTATACGACTCCATAGACGGCAGCCCACCAGGCTCCCCTGTCCCTGGGATTCTCCAGGCAAGAACACTGGAAAGGTTTGCCATTTCCTTCTCCAATGCAGGAAAGTGAAAAGTGAAAGAGAAGTCACTCAGCCATGTCCAACTCTTCACGACCCCATGGACTGCAGCCTACCAGGCTCCTCCGTCCATGGGATTGTCCAGGCAAGAGTACTGGAGTGGGGTGCCATTGCCTTCTCCGGCAGTGATTTTGGAGCCTCCAAAATAAAGTCTGCCACTGTTTCCATTGTTTCCTCATCTATTTGCCATAAAGTGATGGGACCAGATGCCATGATCTTACTTTTCTGAATGTTGAGCTCCAAGCCAACTTTTCACTCTCCTCTTTTACTTTCATTTTAAACCTATACATTTACATCTTATGCATTTCAATATAGGTGTTTATTGCACATTTTTTTTAATAACCTGCCTAAATGTCTCTATTGTGTTATTCTGGATGTTTGGTCCTCATAATATGTCCCAAGCTCATCTCCAGGCACTCTCTGTCTCTCCCCCAGTCCTCCTCCCCTCCTCCACTTCACATTGTACCTTCCAGCTTCACTGACCACTGTAAAACAATGCTTTTTTACACCGTTGTGCCTTTGAGCATGAAATTCTCTCTGCTTGACCTGTTCTTTTTAAGTTTTCTTTTTTTTTTTTTGGCTAGGTGAATGTTGCCTTATTCACTAAAGCTCAGGCCAAATGTCTTAAGCCCTTTGTGACTCCTCTGTTCCCCTCTTTTCCAGAGATTCATCTGGTTCATCCCCTGTGCTACTACAGAATTTTGTCCCTAATCCATCACAGCACTGACCATGTATTATTCTGAACTGATATTTATGTTTCCATCTTCTCAATAAATCTCCAAGCAACTTTAGGGCATCTATTTTTTAGCAAAATGCCTGGTATATATTCTGTACTTAATAAATATGTGTTTTAGGAAACTGATTCATTCTATTGTGTGAAAAAGGCTAAAAGATGGAGTGAAGCAGATAGAAGTTGAGAAAATGGAGAAAAGCCAGGTTCATATAATCATATTGTAGGTCTAAGTTAGGTGTAACGAATTTAAGTTTTGAAAATAGGCTTAAATTCAAAATGTACAGATACTTCATACACAGTTGATTATTCACAGTAGTTATGTTTTCTAAAGTCATTAAGAATACTGAACCATTGTCCCTAGCAAGAGGAACCAAGCTGTACTGTGAGGACCAGGTTTCCAGAATAATATAACAGAGACCTTTAGGCAGATTTTTAAAATCTTTTTTTTATGTCAAATAAACATCTGTATTAAAAATGCATAAAATAGTATTAGAAAATTGCTTCTTAGAGAAATACAGGATTAGATATCTATGAACCTCTGACAATAGGATTTTCATCAATCAGCCAATATATAAACTTGTCATAGATGTGTTTCTGCTTAAAGATAATTTAGTCAATATATATTGTTGAATCATTAATCTTAAACTCAGTGCCAACAACTTTATAACTCATGCCTGGACAAAATTTACCTAAGATACATATTTTCTTCACTAGAATGAATACATCACAGCCTTCCTGTGTTTAGTTTAAAAATAAATAAACAGAAACCTCATTTAAAATGGAGTCGAGAGGCCAGAAGGGAAAGCACTCATGCCCTACACTTGGATGCCAATTGTAGATTTAACAGGAAGAGACATAACTTTGTATCTCCAACAGAAAGGTTACTACTTTACTACCAAGCAGAATGAAGGAAGAATTTCTCTTTGCCTGGTGATATCCCAGCCAATGAAAACCCATTACACTTCAAACTCCCAGTTTCCTCCAATGGTCTCTGTTTATCACATCCCCTCCCAACTCCCTTTTCTCTATCAAAAAACATTCTTCTTTGCTCTCTAGATTTACTTGCAGTTTTCCATAGACTGCATGCCCCAAATTGCAATTCATTGCTGTCCCCAAATAGACCCATTTTACTGCTAAAATAGCAGGCCGTTATTGTTTTAAGGTCAACCTCAGGAACACTTAGATAGTACTTCAGCACCAATGCCTGGGCCATTTTAAAAAGCAAAATCATCAACAAAAAGGATGAAAATGAAAAAAGCATGGCATTAAATATGCTCTGGAAGGCTTCTTGTTTTCAGTATGAGAATTGAATAAGTGTCTTCTCACCCCCTTATGTAAAATCTGGGACCATAGTTCCCAGGAGCCTGGAGACGGAAAGTTTTTGCCACTCGGTGAGTGTCCACATCCACAACTGACCACCAACAGGCTGCTGAGTATTGGTTGGTAATATGAATGAACTTAATCAAGTAGGTGAATTTGCTAATATAACATCCACAAATAATGAGTCAACTGTACATTATTTTAGGTTCATTATCATCCTCATTTTTCCAAGAGTGGAAACTAAGACTTAACATTATTGACTATCTTAAGGTCACATGGCCCATACACCTTGAAAGGCAGGGTATCTGCAGCTCTGCCTGGGGAGAAGGCAATGGCACCCCACTCCAGTACTCTTGCCTGGAGAATCCCAGGGACAGAAGAGCCTGGTAGGAGGCCGTCTATGGGGTCGCACAGATACGGACACGACTGAAGCGACTTAGCAGCAGCAGCAGCAGCAGCAGCAGCAGCAGCTCCGCCTGGGGCCAAAACTTGTGCTGTGCCCCCTACAGGCCAACTGCAGTCCTGCAGGGTGAATCTTGGAGAGTCTTGAGGGACTACAGTTTGGAAGTAGTGCTTTCTACAGTATCTTTTGCTCAGTAGTTATCTGATCATATAGATATATTTGTCTTGCTTCTTAATATAATTATTTTAGAACACTGTCATTGTGGTTGCCTTCCTTTGCTGAGTTTTAGTTTGCTTTCATGTCACTAATAGACTCTTTCTTACTTACCATAAGATGTACCAAAAAGATAAATTTAATTTTAAAATAGTCACACACCAGACACTTGAGAGTATATTAATCATCCTTCATTATTAATTAATGGAAACTCAGTTAAGATTTACTGTTCTCCTTCAGTAGTCTATTGACTTTATTGACCTTGAATCATTAAAAATTATAGGAGTATGTTCTTTCTTCAAGCTCATCTCACACTTCCAGAGATACAGGAACTTCAGAAAAGGGAGGAAACTGGAGCACAGAAACCGTTCTATGCGACTCACCAGCAGTGGAAAATGAAAAGCTTCAAGATCCTTCTAGGTTCATATCTCCAGCTTTGGCCCACTTTCCTTTTAGCCACAGATCAATGGGAATTAAGCACTTTCATTATTGATTTATGATGCAAAAAATTGTTTTTACCTAATATATATTTCAGTGTAAATGTCCATCATAAGCAAAATAGTCTGAGATATTCATTTTATGAAATGTAACGGCCTTAAGCCAAGATGACCACAGACCATAACTCCTGCCTAAATAATCATTTGACCAAAAGATCCTGGTTTGGACTCAATTCCAATAAAAATTACACTGTCAACCTCTCATTATTAATGTTCTCTTTAATGTGATCATGATTATGATATTCATACAATCAAATTCTAGAATTACACATAATGGCAACCAAATAATTTTTTAATGACTACTAAGAACAAGGTTGTTCCAAGATGTTGAAATAAAATTGAACGTTGATCAAATAAATCCATCCTTAAACCCCTCCCATGTTGAATCTTAGCCCTTGCTTTCATTTCTTAAGGAATAGAACTGAAAAGAGAAAAAAAAATCAACCTCTAGTTAAAGAAGTGTTGTGCTTAAACCCTTTACTTTTTTGTTTAAATAAGTGGTTCCTTGCGGCTTCAGTTGGTAAAGAATCTCCTGCAATGTGGAAAACCTGGGTTGGGAAGATCCCCAGGAGAAGGGGAAGGCTACCACTCCAGTATTCTGGCCTGGAGAATTCCATGGACTGTATAGTCCATGGGGTCGCAAAGAGTCAGACATGACTGAGTGACTTTCACTTTCACTGTATACTATTAAATTGTATTGATCAGTAGCTACTCCTTATTTTAGGTATCCCTCAAAAGTCACCCAATGCAACAACAGTTCTATCTTCTTCTTTTTACTATAAAAACTAAATGGTTTCCTTTTCTATACTCGACACTTACCAGTTGAAATTCTTCCTGCCTTCTCTGAGTGATTCAAGCATTCCAAAGCAACCTTAACTCATCTGGTAAGTCAGTACCTGAGTTTTCACAATTTGATTATAATTCTAAAAATGACAAACATACTTTTACTCTGGATGCTATCTTAGGTTAAGAAAATATTTATGTAATCAGCAATAAGCACAGAGACTACAAGAAGTCATTAGTGACAAGTTATTTTATGTGAGGGATTGCAGGAGGGTCAGATTCAGAGCTTAAGCAAAAGTATGTTTCAGTAACTTTTCTCTAAATGAGCACATTAAAGTCAGAGAAAGAACAATGCTTTCACCATAATTCATAGTTTTCTGAAAGCTAAATGACCTTTTAAAAAAATTCTTGGCCTCAGGATGTGATAAAAATGGAAGGGATATGAGTACCTACAATGCAGTAATGAATTGTAAATGGCTTGGTAATCCACCAACACTGCACACAAATCCTGTCCAAAAAAGCATCTGTTTATGCACCCGACCCATCTAACAATAGCTCCTTCTACTGGTATCTGAATTCCATATCAAATTGAAAAATTATTATGTTTTTTTTTTTAAAAAAAGCCTTTCCTAGAATGATCTTCATACATTTCTTTGTTGTTTACTGTAGCTAATTTAAAATTCATTCTAACATATCAAACAGTATATTACAGATCAAACTAAATACATCATATTAGTCAGGCTGCTCCATTAACTTTACATTTTAAGAAAAAATATTGAACGCTTCAGTCTTTTTCCTCTTTCCCAGCAGGAGTGTCTGATGCTCTCAGATTGTGCTCTGAATGGAGAATCCAGACCCTGGAAGCTCATAAGATATATTGTGTGTCACTCAGACTTTGGAGCCCGACTCCACAACAGACACATTCAAGAGGCCAAATCCATACTGGAGAAATGGAGGTTGGAGACATTCTAGTGCTTGAACTTTAAGCCTCACTGCCAAAAAACAAACAACAAAAATACCAAACCAAACAAAGATCACAACAATGTAAATCAACTCTACTCCAATAATTTTTTTAAGGGAAAAAAAAGAATAAATAGTAGGATAGTAGGATATTAGGGTTTCCCAGGTGGCGCTAGTGGTAAAGAATCCACCTGCCAATGCAGGAGACACAGGAGACTTAAGTTTGATCCCTGGGTCAGGAAGATCCCCTAGAGGAGGGTATGGCAACCCAGTCCAGTACTCTTGCCTAGAGAATCCCACGGACAGAGGAGCCTGGTGGGTTAAAGTCCACAGAACCACAAAGCATCGGACACAACTGAAGTAACTTAGCACTCAGGCACACAAGTCGGACAGTGAAAGGTCTTTAGTCAGGGGCCTCGGTTTTTTCATTCTATGGCTGATTAGGCTTCAGGTCTTCATCCCCGCCTCTCTTCAATGATTGTGGTGATTATGAAATCCCCTTGAGATGTCTTTACATGTAATGCAAGTAGATCTCCATCTCTGAAAGCAGGGCCTTGGTAACAGCATTATATAAAGGTGATCATAAAGGGTGGAGGATTGGTGAGTTAAAAAAAAAATCTCTCTTGACGTTTTTCTCTCTTGTAGAGGCAGAAGTTTGATCTACAAATAAACAGTCACAGATCATCATGCCACTAGGCAGGAAGCTCTTTGGAACCTCAGTCACTTAGATACAGCACATGTGTTTCAGGGACAGAAGATGAATCTGTGAAGGGAAACCTGCAGAACCCACATATGGGTGGGTAACATTGCAGGGGTGTCATTGGCCCAGCAAATACCCCTGTGGCCCAGGCAGAATGCCAGCTATGGAGAAGCAGCCTTGCAATTAGGATCAAAATTGACTAGGCTATACTTGGTTCAACAATGACTCCACCAAGTAACAGCTAAAGCAAAACTGGGAGAAAACAGGATTCCACCAGAGAACTGATCACATGCTCTGGTTCTTCCTCAATTTGTCATTTGGAAGTAGATCTGACTCCTTTTGATCTAAGCAAACCCCATGGTTCTTGATCAACTAAGGGGCTGAGATTCGATGAGGAGAGGAATTTAGAGACCCAAGAGAGATACCAAATTTCCTATAAATGCTAAATGCTAAGTGCAAGTTTAGCATTGTTAACTCATTACTTAATATATCATATGTGTTAGTTAACCTGAAAATTATTATATATAGTTGTACAATATACAATTTGGAAAAAGTTATTGGAAAACTTGACTCAGGATGATTCTATATCTGAAAGATAAAACTCACCTATCTGTTTATCTTCATCCATTTAGTAAAACATGTTTTGGGGCCTTTTGACTATGAAATGAAATGCCCCAAAGCATCAGGTGGATCTCAAGTGAGCATCGGTGAGGCTCAAAGAAAGATGTCACTCTGTATTGAGTTCAACCTTAGGACTGAATTATTATTGATTATTCCCTAAATATGGATATTTTGGTTGTTTCAATTTTTTTGCTCTTCAGTTCAGTTCAGTCGCTCAGTCGTGTCCGACTCTTTGCGACTCCATGAATTGCAGCACGCCAGGCCTCCTTGTCCATCACCAACTCCCGGAGTTCACTCAAATTCACGTCCATCGAATCAGGGATGCCATCCAGCCATCTCATCCTCTCTAGTCCTCTTCTCCTCCTGCCCCCAATCCCTTCCAGCATCAGAGTGTTTTCCAATGAGTAAACTCTTCACATGAGGTGGCCAAAGTACTGGAGTTTCAGCTTTAGCATCATTCCTTCCAAAGAAATCCCAGGGTTGATCTCCTTCAGAATGGACTGGTTGGATCTCCTTGCAGTCCAAGGGACTCTCAGGAGTCTTCACCCACACCACAGTTCAAAAGCATCAATTCTTCAGCGCTCAGCTTTCTTCATAGTCCAACTCTCACATCTATACATGACCGCAGGGAAAACCATAGCCTTGACTAGACAGACCTTTGTTGGCAAAGTAATGTCTCTGCTTTTTAATATGCTATCTAGGTTGGTCATAACTTTCCTTTCAAGGAGTAAGCATCTTTTAATTACATGGCTGCAATCACCATCTGCAGTGATTTTGGAGCCTCCCAAAATAAAGTCTGACACTGTTTCCACTGTTTCCCCATCTATTTCCCATGAAGTGATGGGACCAGATGCCATGATCTTCGTTTTCTGAATGTTGAGCTTTAAGCCACCTTTTCACTCTCCTCTTT